>CAKKOB020001089.1:0-11462 GCA_918844115.2 Phlebotomus perniciosus | reverse complement strand
AATGCTACTTTTTCAACCTTACTTGGAATAAAGGTATACCTAATAGTTTCAGCTTGAGCCGCTAGCGCTTCATCTTAGTGATAAAAAGTCGAAATTGTCCGAAAAATGGGTAAATTTGTATGAAAGTTACTAATAGGGGATAATGGGGCCTTCTCCTATAGTATGGAGTTGTAGGTGTACCCATTCTGATCTACCCTATCGTACATCGTGACCACCTAGCGCTTCATTTTTATGGTCAAAAACTCAAAAATGACCGAAAAATGGGTAAATTTGTATGAGAGGTACCAATAGGGGAAGGCGGGGGAATTTCTCTATACTCCAAAGTTATAGTGGACAGCACCCATATCATTTCCATCATACATCGTGACCCGCTAACGCTTCATCTTAGTGGTCAAAAAGTCAAAAATGTCGAAAAAAGTGCTAAATTCGTATGGGAGGTACCAGATAGGGGAGGCGGGGGAAGTTTTCATATAGCCTATGTCCCAACCTGTGATGCCAACTATACCAGTGCCAAATATCAGCCGGATCGGTTCAGCCGTTAGTCCGTGATGCGCGTACGCACTGACAGACAGACAGACAGACAGACAGACAGACAAACATTTTGGAGATGGCTATTTTCGGACTCCTGGAGTCGCGTCCGGTCGAGATTTAATGGTTTGGGGGTGATCAGGCCAATTCAGATATGCACACTTGGCTTTATGTATTAGGATAGGATTAGGATACCTTTAATATAATAAAGGTGGCCCACCGAATCCCAGCTTGCAAAGCTAAACTTGGCGTGTGCTTTGCCATTTTTTTTATATTATACAATATGATGCCTTTAATTGTGTGAATTGTTTGTTATAAGCATTGTATAAAGCTTCATTAATCAATGGTTACATATACAATATTTGATGAATAAAATACATTACAGTGGCGTGATCGTATCGTATCTAATGTTTGTGTCAGTATTTATAAGTAATTTTTCGAGCTTTTTCACGATATCCTTTGAGTTCTTGATAAGACGTAGTACATAAAACATATCAACTTAAAGTAGACCAGAGAGAAAACCATGTGGAGTGGATGGTGGGTTAAAGTATGATGAGAAAATGAAGATAGGTATAGGCATTTTGTTTGAATGATTTTGATTTGATTCAATTTAGATTTTGGTGTAATCATAGACATGCACAAGGGTAGAAAAATAAAAGTTCTTGTTGTTTATTGCTGTCCGTTTATCTTGTGCTCTTTGACATGGACAACATTGTATTATATAGATAAACTGTCCAAGAAACAAAAGTGGTAGAATTCTTGTCTCTCTTCATTTGGGATTCAAGGAGTTGTTGATTTCATGTTACATACCTACATCCTTTGTTATACCAGATGGTTCCATTTATTCTGAACAATTTCATGACCCTTCAAGTCGTCATTTTCAACATCCTTTCAGCTTAATGTGAGAATATATTTTCGGTATGGATACGTGCATATGCGCTTATTTTTATTTAAATTTTAAATAAGCTAAGAGAAGATACAAAGTTAGTATTCTGCTGAAATTGAAGCTTAAGCCATTTGATTTACATTTAGCCCAAGAATATTGTGTGGATCTCTATAATAATTAACCTAATGGCTATTATTTAAAATGAATTAAATGGTTTAAATAATTAATATATTTACAAGGTAGAGTTTTTATAGGCCACATTATGCTCAAACCATCAAATCTCCTACAGACGTGACCCATCTGTGAAATGTTTGTTGTGTGACAGTGAACTTAGACATTTCTTAGATTTCATATATTTGTTTGATTTTGCTGACTCTTTTCATTCACAATAATAGTCCTGACTAATCACTAAACAAATCTATTTATAAGAATTTCATCGAAATATTTTTCAAACGAAAGTAAACTATATATACATACTTTGTAAAAAATTCCAAAATTTTATATGTTAATAACCTGGAACCTTCAAGAAAAACAATAGAAATATCTCCAGGCATCTATCCCGGTACCTAATAAGTGGGCTTTTGCTAACTCCGTCAACTATTAATAGGTATTACCCTATAAAATATGTTTTTTGATCGAATTATTACAGATTGAAAACGCCATGAATATAAATTGAAAATTAATTCATCAATCGAAATATATATTGTATTTATTATTTTATGTGCATGACGGTTTTTATTCTTTATTACTTTTTCATTAATTCCAAAATTCAACTTTATTCTGTTTCAAAATTTAGACCCAAATAAGCGTCTGACATTGCAACACGATATTGGCATGTAATATGTATAATTGGTATTTTGGGTATTTTGGTATAAATAATGATTGTATCGCATGTAAATCAATAATACGGGTAACTACCGAATGTAAAAAAGTAAATAAATTATTTGAACAATAACAATTTTGGTAATTTTTTTCGTCAGATTTCATTTGTCATCATTTCATTTTAAATGTCATTTGGAAGATTTGATTACATCTAAATGGCCAGAAAGTGTTTTTTTATGCTTTTATTAAATTATTAATTCAGATGAAATTTTATATGGTTTTAATCTGTTTATTTTCTCCCAAAATTTTGTACAAGACGCATAATATTAACTAAAGACTATTAACTCTTTTAAAATCCCCAGTAAATTATAATGTATACCGAATTAGGGCGCAGTGAACGAGATTGTAGTCCATTATGCTTGTGTTGTGTACTTGTAAATATTCAACAGAGATTTAAGCAGTATTACATTACAGGATATATGATGTACGGCATACATATAGCACAAATGACTTACTCACAGCCTCCCAGACAATTTGAATCTAAAGTCACTTACACAAAGAAAATTTAATACCCGTGAAATGTTGAATGTTTAAGCTCATTTCTGAAATATTAAACGCGGCATTACGACGACATCCTCACCAAATGAAATAGTACCTTACTCAAACCACTATCCTTGACTGTTAATAAATGATTTCATAGTTTTGATGATAAATTTATAAAGCCTCTGTAGTTTACAGAGTGTGGGTCCTGAAGAATAAGGTAATCTACATCCAAATTGTTTCGAAATTTATTTAACCTACTAGAATAAATACATATTTACTCCGGGTGGGATATTTTAGCGAACATGATTTTGTAATTCATTTCTATAAAACGACAACACTATTGTTATCAATCAAAGTCTAATTTTTTACAAAATAAAAATTGGGCCCTCTGATCAGCATAGTGGAATTTCTGCATAGTCACGGGGTGGAGATGTAGCGTGGTTGTTTTTTAAACTTTTTTGTTTTCTTTTAATTGTTTCCCGTTTTGTTCGATGTCAGAGTTTTATTTTTTATTTATTTAGGTGTTGTGGTCATAATAGTCTAATTGACTAAAAACCTTGGGTAACGTGGGGTAATTTAAAAAAAAAATAAAAAAATATATATAATAACTGCTTTTGTTGGTCAGGTCAGTAGTTAAGCTTCAGTTTATTTATATAAAGTGAGCAGTAAATACAACTTCCGAAGGTCAGGGTTCTTTTCCCAGACCACAGCATAATGAATTGTTAGCGAATAGTTATATTGGTAACGCTTTACAACCAATTCATTTCTCCGTGACCATAACATATCAGATACAGCAAGAGAAAAGATATTAACAGCAATACGAGTGAGTGAGAAATCCAATAGTGAATCATGAGAAAAAATGCATGATTCACCACCAAGGGTTAATGGACCCAAATCACTACACTCAAACTACGCAAAGAGAGGCGCCAAGCGCCTCGTTAAGTAAAGATCATACGAATTTCATAGAAGTAGATCTGGATGAATTTCCCCTCACGTTCTTACCATTTATCCATCTCCTTCATTTTCTATAACCACCCCTTGTGCCTCATACTCTGTGCTACTTCTCAATGCTCACAAAAGTAAATAAATAAACAATAAAGTGGGTACTGAAAGCTGCTATACAAAACACAAGTACAATATTTTTATACATATCTTCACCATCTGATCCACATCACAACTTTTCTGTAATATAAACATTCTGTGTGAGGATGAATTTTTGGTACACAGAAAAAATCTATATACGAACTCCTTCTTATTGTCGTATTTTATCCACACCCTTCAGGATGAACAAAAAAAAGTTGGAGCTTTAATTGTTAAACTTTTACTTCACTTTATTGTTACAGATAAAGAGAAAATGAATAATAGACCACCTCCAGCATTTGTTGGCTCACCACCAAGTCCTCGAAGTCCGTCGCTGTGTTTTCCATCGCCCAAACAGCGGAAGTCAACGGAAAAGTCAGGCCTATGCGGAAGATCATCCAAGAAGCGATCGCCTGTGTTAGCAGCAATTGGTGAGTTGAATGCAATTATCATATCAAATATTTGCAACAACTGTTTTTATTCTCTGATTTTTTCCGACCATATTTCCCATATCAAAATATATTTTCTTTGCATCAATGCTGTATTTCTGTGACCTATACCTATTTCATATTTATAAGGTTCAGCACATTAGGTTTAGAGACAAAACACAAATTTTTCATAAATTTCAATCTTATTCTAATGTAATTTTTCAAAAGCATTTGAGTGATAAAAACAATTATTTTGATAATTTTGTTATATATTATACATAAGTTCACTTTTATACCCAAACAAATTTTAGCTGGGATTCCCTAATCCCAGCTTATTTATTTTGAAGTATTTTGTGGTAAATTTCGTGATAATTTTACGTTCACGTAAAATCGAGCAAAAAGTGTATCAAATTTCGAAAACAAGTCTTCTTGTATGTATTTTCCATAAATGAGCGGCTCGCATTAAGGAATCGTTTTGAGCTTATCCTTTTGGGCAAAATATTATGGCAAAATTCACAAACCTTATATTTTGCCCTAACCCCTAATTGTCCAGATCGCTTTCCCATTATGATGAAAATCCTGGCAAAAATTAGATATCTGAAATTATAAATTAATTAATACATTTTTACTGTTCTCTGCGATAGGTGCTTTAATTCTCGTATTGGCGTACACAACTTTTGGTTCAGTTTTATTTGTAACACTGGAGACATATGATTCAGGGAAATCGGAAGAAACAGCTGTTGCAGCATCAAAGCCATATCCAAGAACTGAATTGATAAATTCAGAAATTCGCTCCAGGTTAGTGAGTTCTCATATTATAACTAAAAAGATTTCAGTATCTCTTGCAAGATTGAAGGGTCATGTTTGAAGATGTCTAACTAAAATATGTTTAACAAACGCCTCTTTAATCTTATAATATTAAAGGTTTTTTATTTTGCAGCTCTAATACTTTGTTGAATTATTATATTAACACACTACTGACCCTACTACCATATTTTTTTTTATCCCCCCACCTTACCCAAGGTCTTTAGTCAATTAGACTATTATTGACCACAACATCCAATCCTACTGACATATACTAATAATTACAAAATAACTTGGAGATAGGGCTCCATAACACTAAAAATTTGTGAAATACAGATTTTATCAATGAATCGTAATATATATAAATATAATACATACAAATATAATATACGAGGCGCTTCGCGCCTCTCTTTGCTTGGTTTGGTGATTTTTGAAGTACCTAACTTGGGTCCCTTTAGTTTGAGAAAAGATTCATTAGCGGATATAAAGTTGAAAATAGGGGAACTTTGTATGAAAGATTACAAAAGGGGGTGAGGGGCTATCCCCTATAATGTTAAGTTACAGGCCACATTACCCCAATCAACCCCTTCATAAGTTGTGAGCCGCTAGCGCATCATCTAGTGATGAAAAAGTCGAAATTGTCTGAAAAAATGGTAAATTTGTATGAAAGTTACTAATAGGGGATGATGGGGCCTTCCCCTATAGTATGGAGTTGTAGGTGTACTCATTCTGATCAACCCTATCGTACATCGTGACCAGCTAGCGCTTCATTTTTATGGCCAAAAACTCGAAAATGCCCGAAAAATGGGTCAATTTGTATGAGAGGTACCAATAAGGGATGGCGGGGCCACTTCTATATGTATATCCCAAAGCTACAGAGGACACTACCCATTCTGATCAACCCTATCATGCATCGTGACCAGCTAGCGCTTCATTTTTATGGTCAAAAACTCGAAAATGTCCGAAAAATGGGTAAATTTGTATGAAAGTTACTAATAGGGGATGATGGGGCCTTCTCCTATAGTATGGGGTTTTAGGTGAACCCATTCTGATCAACCCTATCATGCATCGTGACCAGCTAGCGCTTCATTTTTATGGTCAAAAACTCGAAAATGCCCGAAAAATAGGTCAATTTGTATGAGAGGTACCAATAGGGGATGGCAGGGCAACTTTTCTATACCCAAAAGTTATAGAGGACACCATCCTTATCATTCCCATCATACATCGTAACCCGCTAGCGCTTCATCTTAGTGGTCAAAAGGTCAAAAATGTCGAAATAAGGGGTAAATTCGTATGGGAGGTACCAGATAGGGGAGGTGGGGGAAGTTTTCATATAGCCTATATCCCAACCTGGCTTGCCCACTATACCTATGCCAAATATCATCCGCATCGGTTCAGCCGTTTGGCCGTGATGCGCGTACACACTGACAGACAGACAGACAGACAGACAGACAGACAGACACACAAACATTTTGGAGATGGGTATTTTCGGACTCCTGGAGTCACGTCCGGTCGAGATTTAATAGTTTGGGGGAGATCAGGCCAATTCAGATATGCACACTTGGCTTTATGTATTAGGATATATATATATATATATTCTCTTACATTTTCGTTGCATGGTGTAAAAGAAGACCAACAAGATTAATAACAGAGTTGCAGAACCTATTTTATAAATTATTATCCAACTCGCGAATTACCTCCAAAAATCTCCGATTTTTCTCAAAAATATTTAAAAGAACTATATATACAAATTATTAGTTGATCTCAAAATTTGCCTTTTTGTAGTTGAGGTCGAGACATTTCCATTACCTCTAGGTCTACACTTATCTCTTAGAATCCAAATTTTGATTTTAAATTGACTTTAAATTAACTTTCAGTTCAATTGATTCGATATTGATAAGTATACTCATTGAAAAAGTTATATAAAATGTTTTATAAACGCTATTGGAAGTTAAAAATTTTCAAAAATAATATTATACATCGAATTTACTTTATGATTTTATATTTGAGCAAAAATATGCTTCTTCAGTTAGTAAGAAATAGAATTTTTCTGGTGGATACGTTCATTAGGCACCTAATAGTGTAAAGAGCAATAACTTGAAGTATTATTTTTGAGTCAAATGATGAAGATAATGTGTTTCTCCTCAATGTGATATTACCCATGAGAGAGTTTCTTGAAAGTGTAGGTGACACAAAGGGTGAAAATATTTAGTGTATATATGTGTGGCAATGTTGTTTAATATTACTTTGCCTCTGCATGAGCTCAATGTTAAAGAAGTTAGTGTCTAAAGATGGCTGAAAACCACCTCGACCACAATATCTTCCTTTTCCTCCTCTCAGTCTCTTACTCATCATCAAACACATTCTGCATGATCATCCTTGTATATAACTAAAACAAACGATTATTGGCCTAATATTCTTCACAGTGTTTAACACGAAAATTTACAAGTCCTTGAATGTGCTTCTTTGCCAACCCAAATAATTTCTGTCAGTTCCCTAAAAAGCTTTTCTCCCATTTCAACTTTGTGTATTTGTTGTACTTCCTTAAATGACTTCATGGTTATACCTTTAGGCATACACTAACAAAGTGCCTGGTGAATCTTTTACCATTTCTGCAAAGTTACGAACGGTGTATTTAACATACAAGTTACAGCACTCCAATTTACTACCGTTGATGAAGCATAATTTTTCTCGAGGGATCGAGTTATTTCTCTCTTGTGTTGCAAATTCAAATTATATATAAACCCAATTTAATAATAAAAAAATTTTCAACTATAGCGCTTTTGGACTATGACAAACTGTAGGACAGCTCGCGATTATTATTAAGATAATGGTTTAGAGAATTATGAATGATTGTGGTATAAAGGATATAAAAGATAAAATTCGATAAATAACAGAAGTACGGTTACTGAGAACTAAACTTGAGTAGATATATTTTACTTTACCCAAGACTTTACCACCTACATATGAAAAACTGGTCAGTATGTACCTTGTAAAAACTGCGTTCTCAATTTAAAAAAAAAAGTTATCTATACCTTGCTGTACCTAGGGTTAAGTCTTGTCTTATGAAACAATCCAATAAAAGTCTTAAATTTGAACATTTTGAGGTTGAAAACTGCAAAAACTAAAAAAATTACTAAAAGCTTCTTAAATAAATTATAGTAGTTCTTGAGTTAAAAAATCAAAATTTTAGACTTTTATTAAACTGTTCTATAAGACAAGACTTGACCCTATAAAACGGGAAATATTTCTTAGCTGCTTTTGAATGCATCGCTTTAGGGGAGAATATATGGAATTACATTATCTACCACATAATGTATACGTATCATCAATGAGTGATACATTATCTTAAAATAATTTGCTAATATCTCGAGGCCTCTTATTCTAATGTTATTGCAACTCGATTACTTATAATATTTCCACTTCTAAACTAATATTCCACTTGTTTAAATAAGTTTTATATTACAACCATGGAAAATCAGCTCCCATATGGGAAGCAAACCTACTTTTATTTTACACTAATAAAGCGTTTCGTTATTATTTTTGAAACAATTTCTCTGGTACACAGTAATCGCAAGTTTAATACGTATTTGCTTTTTTAACCTTAAGCTCATATTATACGTTTGCCAAAATATCAAGTTAACACTTTTCCAAAGTGATATATGTAATGTTTATTGTTAGGCATTTTACCCTTCTTAAAAATAGGGGCTATTATTATTTTGATGCAATGAAAAAAAATATTGTGGCTAACTGCAAGATGAGATATTTACATTTATGGAGAGTTGGTTGTATTTCTTTTTAGCATTCAAATATATGGGGCAAACAACTTAAGAAAAAATGCTATTTGGCACTCGTAAAATTTTAAATTTGGTGAAATACGAATTACCATAAAAGTTATATAAAACAAGGCAACACTTACGAAATGCCATTGAAATACTCTTTTTATGCGTGCGAAATTGCATTTTTCCCACTCACCGGAAATATCCCAAAAATTGTACTATTTTAAAAAGTAGCACATGGATGAGATTGCATTACCTTCTCACTCCCTGTAACGAGGCCATTTTTCGTATAAGATTTCACTTTTTTGTTGAGGGAATCGATGATTGGGTAATCCATTGGATGCGAAATTCCACAGACTAACACAACGTTTATCAGAAATAGCGGCTCTCAGCATAGCATAAAAGATTGATAAATTGAAAATGAGTGGCAATCCTAGATTGCCACTTTGAATGTTCATTGGCCAGATTTCCCCTAAACAAATATTAACATCCACCGAACGTGAACTTCAGGATTCCGAAAATACCCATTTTCAAAATGTTTGTCTTGCTGTTTGTGTCTGTAATTATTTTTACTGATTTCAATCCATCTCCCAAACTATACTGTAAGCTAGCGGGTGTATAGTATATAGTCCGTTGTAGGATATTATATATGTACACATAGATGTAAGTAAGTAATGTAGAGAAAAACCCTGAAAAGACGGAAAAAGTCGTGCTTTCATTTTGCTGGTACATACATAAATATGTTTATGTATTATAAAAATTTGTGTAAATAGAGGGTGGTAGAAAAAGAAAAATAATTTTATGAGAAAGGCGAACTGTATAACCATTTCACTGATCAACTTCTCCTGTTTTTGTTGTAATACACACACGTCGCACTTTCCATCTAGTGCAATAATGAAACTATTGTGTTTTCTCTGATTGTATTCTTTGCTATCGCTTGTTCTCTTGGCAACCCCCAAAAAGGATGTTAGTGGCGTTTTCTCGTGTGGTTGTTTCTACATCTTTTTACTCTACTCATTGTTTACTCCTTTTGTACATTACACAAGTATCTCCATCCACATCCTATTGCAATATTCAACGAACTATTATTACGTGTTCTTAGGAATAGTATTAATTTAAAGTCGATAGGAAAGATAACGATTTTGTGAAACTTAGGTTGACTTTTAAATTCGCGGACATACACTTACGACTTAAGTCTCGTTCCTTTCCATTAGCAGCATTAAGTCGTAAGTGTATGCCGGCTAAGGGAGCTATGACTCTTTTCTAGTGGTTCAGAATTTGATAAATTCAGTTTTAGCAAACATGTAAATAAATGTTGTACATGCAAAAAAGCATACACAACAAATATAAACCATTTTATGTATAAGGAGATGTGGATTTCATTTTAAAAAGTTACAATTAAAAATATATATTATATTATTCTATTGAAACTTAATCACATCTATTATACCTTCCATTTCAATAAGCCTAACTGAGTTCATATTTTTTTTTATAAAAAAAAATGAAGAAACTTTTATGTTTATTAAATGCATATAAATTTTTCATGAGAGATACTTTTTTGTGTGAATATAATCAAGGCTCACAGTATATCGTGTAAATCGATAAAAGTACTTCATTTAATCGCAAAAACCCTAATATAACGAAGAATTTAATTACATAAACATTTCTTGTCTTTTCAGAACAGTGGATCGGTTGTGGTCGATAACAGAAGACTTGAATATTCTATATAAAGAAAATTGGACACGACTAGCTGCTCAAGAAGTTCAGCATTTTCAGGTAATCCTTAAATGTGGTCACATTTTGTACCTTCCTCTTCAGCCAAGTCTGAAAGCTTTATAAAGTTTTGAGTAGTTTCTGGCGTTAGGGGTTTTGTATATGACATTCAGTATAGGTATAGTTTCCTGTCTCTTATTTTCGTTGAATATAATAGTAAACAAAAGACAAGAGAAGAGCGTATAAAAAAGTGAAAAGAAGAAAGACATGACAAAATCATAAATAAAAGTTTTGCTTTCAAACGACAACAAAACTTTTATATCAATGACAAACTTCGTTCAAAAATGTAAGGGCAGAAAAATACGTGAATGGGGAAAATTATAATGTGCAAAATCATATATACATTTTTTTTTTTTCCGTTTTAGTTTAGTACGGCCGCAGACACTTATGTCCAGAGGGCCATCATATATACATTAAATGGGTTAAAAAAATTTGTAGTTTTCGGCAATTTGAGAATTTGGCCTTATCAATAATTACTCTTCCATTTGTTCACTTATTCCGTAAATTTCCACTTTTGCTTAGTAATATGTTTTACTAATTGAACAGTCCCAGTTAAGGAATCTAAATCTATCACCAACTGCAAGCTTTTATTATTTTGTTTTCTACTGATACATATAAGAAATTCTATTCCTGATATAGACAATATTAATTTATACCTATGTATAAGAGTCCTGGTTGATAACTTGACATAAAAATTAATCAGGTGATGTTTCATGGGTAACAAAATGACCTATGATATTGTTGAAATGTTTTAATGTTAGCACTCTAAAATGCGTTAAATGCATTCCTTTGATTGATTGGGATGAGAAACTTTGTATT
>CAKKOB020001088.1:0-18654 GCA_918844115.2 Phlebotomus perniciosus | reverse complement strand
GGGGGGGGGGGAAATGACATGAGAGAGGGAGAAAAGTGCGGGGATGAAGATAAAAATTGAAAATTAATCAAGTGAGATCCTCCAAATTTTCTTTCTTCTCTCTTGGGAGATGGTTTTTTCTTCTTCTTCAAGAACAAAAGTAAAAAACAGAAACTCAAAGACTTTTTCTGTTTCTTTCCTTTTCTTTCTTCTTGAGGAATTTTTCCTCCCATCGGCAAAGACGGTGAAGATTTTTTCTTTCTCTCAAAATTTTCTTCTTTTTCCATTTTTGGAAAGAAAAGCTCTCGAAAGCTTTTCTTGGCAACAAACGGAAAAATAAAGTTTCTCATTCTCTTTTTTTGGCGCTCTTACAAAAACAAACAACAAAAACCCGTTGAAACCTAACACATTTGCAAACTAACTAAGAGGGTGCTACCGAGAAAGAAAGAGGATCATCACTTTTTTTTCATCTTTTAAACAATATTTTTTAAACTCTCTCATATCATTTTTTTAAAAGAAAGAAAAATTAGAATCGACGCAGTTTCTGCTTAAAAAATAAATAAATGGAAGTAAGTTTATATTTCTCATGTTTTTTTTTAGTTATATTGGATTTTTATTTGCTTTTTTTTTTAATATAATTTTCCTGATTTTTCTTTCTCTTGTCTCCTTAATATCATATAAGACGCTATAATATAATTATATTACTGCTTTTTCTCACCATTTTTTTCACATTTTTTCCCCCTTCATTTACGCAAGCTTTTCATTTTTTCTCATTTTTTTCTTCTTAAATTTTTCTTAATTTTCTGTTGTTTTTTGTATTTTTCCATATTGTTTTCTCTCTCATTTTTTTTCTATACAAAATATTTACAGAGAAGTTGTTGCATTACAACAGAACAAGTTTTTTATTTAATATCTTCTCTCATTTTTTTCTTTTCTCAATTACTTTTTTTTCTCCTTTTTTTGCTAGTGAGAAGAATTGATTTTTCTTTCATTTTTTTTTGTTAAATAATGTACATCATTCATTTAAGAGATTTCTTCTTGCTTTTTTTCCATCACTCTCTCTCACACCTTATTTCCTTAGATTTCTCTCTTCCTAAATTCTACTGAGAAATTCTTGATTTTATTTTTCATTTTTTTTGTCCTTTAAAAAACTATTTACATCTTATTTTATTTTTCTTGTTTTCTTTCGTTTTTCTTCTCTTTCTTTTAATTTTACTTTCTCTCTCAAGAAAAAGATTAGGAGGAATTTTTTTTTATCTTTAACTTTTATTTGCTCTTTTCATCTTCTCCTAATAATATCAGATTTTTTCTTCTTCCTTTTTTTCTTTTTACATTCACAATCATTTTTTTTATTTATTTCCTTCGACACATTAAATTGTTTTACATTTCTTTCTTTCGTGCTCTTTTTTTCTCTCGAATTTATTTTATTGAAATTAGTACAAAAAAAACAATACTTTCCAGTTTAAATTGACGGATTAGTGATGAGAAATAAAAATAGCGGAAAGAAATTATATATAACTCTCTCTCTCTCTTTACTACTTATATCTCAGTTTAAAAAGGAATTAAATAATGTAAAAAAAGCTAAATATTACTCTTTCACTCTTAATTAAGTTTCTTGCTTTCCATTTTTCATGTACAAAGTAATATAATTTCTTGTTTTTTTCTTCCTTAAGCGAAAAAAAATAAAATACTGCAACTAAAATGAGTTGATTTTTTTTACTTCATTTCTTTCCTGTATGAAACAATTTTATTACATTAAATGTAATTATAAAGTGGATTTTTTTCCTTTCATCTCTCGTTAAAATTAAGGATATTATTCTTTATTTTTCATTTTCTTTTTTAAATTATATTATTGAAAAATTATTTGATCATTCAATCCCACAGACTTTGCCCGGTAGCACCCGGCCCTCGAGTTCTTTTTAACACCTTCCCAAAACAAATATATATAATAAAAAAAAACACGCCCAATTCTCTCTCACACATTTTTTTTCTTCTTCTTCCTGTTTCTCAATCGAACTTTCTGGGCTTGTCAAAAATGTGTCAACTAGTATGACATTATACAGTCTTTATAGGCGATGAGATTTTGCAGGTAAAATTACTAAAAAAACAAAAGAAAATATTTCTATACAATTAATGGCACACAATGGCATTAGTTTAATCCCTTACATTTTACTTATTCTATTCTGATTGTGAACATTCTTTTCATTTTTTTTCTTTATCATCGTCAAAACAAAAAACTATTGCTGTCAACTAACAAACAAAACATTTTCGTTAAGTTTACTGTCAAAAGTAACCAAGAAAGTGAAAAAAAAATAGAGAGACCGAACGAAGACTCTGTCAATGTCATACTAGTTAGGCCAATAATACTAACTAACAATCTCTCCTAATTCGGCAAATTCAGGACATTTAAAAAATGTATAGATTATATTTTGGGTCCCTCATCTTCGTCAAGTTTCCTCACACAATCTGTCATTCACACTTGACACACTTAACGAAACCAGTGCGCCGTGCTCATTCAATTTGAATAATAATAAGAATCATAAAAGGATGGAAGTAAGTCGCGCAACAGAAAAAATATAATGTGCAATGGATGATTATAGAAAAAAATGGATCATACATGTGTCACGAGTTATATAGGGAGATTTTCACAATAAATAATAAGTGTGTTCACGTACTGGGAAGAGAAAAAGAAAAAGTAAAAAAAAGAGAGTGTAAAGGATGAGGAGGGAGAAGTAAGTCTCTCGCTCTTTCGTTTTTTTTTAATAAAGAAAGATCAAAAGCGCATTGACAAATGTGTCAAAAGTGACAGCTGTCACTCAATTTTTGACACATATGTGTCAAATTGCATTTGACGTGAAACTGAACGAGATCGTGTGATCTTCACCATCTTTGCCGTCTTAAGTGTAAATCAAAGAAGTTAAACGCACCTTCATCTGGTTGCTGATAGTATGACTGTTGCATCATCTGTGGCGGTGGCTGTGGATGATGATGATGCGGATGCGGATGGAGTGGGAGGTGTGGTGGCCCAGTGGCGGCTTGCACCACCGGTGTCGGCTGGAGTGTTTGCAGTGTCTGCTGGGGCGCCGCCTGCTGTTGCACCCCCCTCGTCTTTTTACCACCATCCTTACCGTCCGCTGTCCCCCCTTTGTCCGCTTTAACACCCTTTCGCGTGCGCTCATCATCATCATCGTACTTCCTCTTGGAATTATTACGCGCCGCCACCGTTGTCTGATAGTATCTCTCATCTGGCGGCACATCCACCGCCTGATGCGGCGGCTGTATGATCTGCTGTGAGTGTATATTAACACCATTGCTTATTTGCTGCTGCTGCTGGGCATTGTAGCTACTCTGACTCTTGTTGCTGGATGTGGTGGTGGTGGTGGTTGTGGCAGCTGTTGATGATGCAGCAGCAGCGGCCGTTCTTGACCATGTCGCCTTACGGCCACCACGACTCGCCGGCGGTGGTGATGTGTCACGTTCACCTTGTAAGAACTTCAAATATGACCCCATAAAGCCAGAACCAACGCCCTTTGGCAAATTATATTTCTTCTCAGCTATGGACTTGGCAATATTTTGCTCCTCCTGATGACCACCGGCGGCGGCGGCGGATGTCATCGACGTCTGCATGGCATTCGCCACAATCTGCTGTTGTTGTTGTTGTTGGCAGCCCGGCGCACCACTGCGCTCTGCAAGAAATCCAAGTTCTTCCTCTATATTGGGTACAACAACTTTTGGCGGCTCGTCATCGCGCACATCGTGACTATTGCAACTACCTAGATTATTACTAACATCATTAGAACTACTACTGGGATCCGTGGCCGCCGGATATACATCACCCGTGTACTCGGCGGCGGTGCCACCACCAAAGTCCGCCGCGGCGGTATGGTGGCCACCACCAGCCGGTGTGGCCAGGTGGAAGGCGGGAAAATAGGGAAGGGGAGGAACCATAATCGATTGTGCGGTCTGTCCGAAGCTCGCCTGGGCGAATGCTCCACCACCACCACTGATCTTAGGCGGTGGCGGTGGTAAATTCCACCGTTCAAAGTCAATATAGCCACCATTCTGTTGACCACCACCTCCATTTGGTCGCACCTCATGCGCCGGCGGTGGCACACGACTCTCAAAGTACTCCTCAGATGTCGTCTCCTTATCAGCACTATCACCACTTTTATCACTGGCCACCTTACGCCCTTGGCGTCTCTTGGCCGGCGGCGGCTGTTTCGCCTCCTCAGCCGGCGGCGGCTGTGGCTCCTGCAAAGCCCTCACAATACTCATCGGATCACCCCGACAATTACTCAAATCCTGCAATATTGTTATCCCCGTCTGCTGTTCAGCCGGCTGATACCCACCACGCTGTGCCGCCGGCTGCCGATTGGCCTCCCAGCAATTCTGCTGTGGCGAACGATCTTGAGCATATCTCGTGGCATCGGCCACAGCTCTCGTGATGACCGATGAGTACGCCACGGGATTCTGTATGGCATTAGCACGTGATATTGTGACATCCAATGGGCTCCTGGGCGGATAATGCTGATCAGATGACTGTTGTGGTGAGGACATTGAATTCATTGGGGAATTGTACATGGGATATGCCGCCGGACTTGCCACATGTGTCATCTGTGGTGATGTCTTGGATGACTCCCCTGGGGACTCAGTACCACCACCACTACTCTTGGCAGCGGCGGCCACCCTTGTGAAGCTCACCTCCACATCTGATGTCACTTTGGGCGGCTGAAAGTGCCTATATGGTGGTGTTACCTGCTGAAATGTCTGCATAGGTGAACTACTATGACGATTATTATTATTCACCGGTGATGATTTACCCACCCCAGTCGTATAACCCCCACGATTACCAGAATCTGGCACTGTGTAACTGATTGGGGATGATTGTGGCGGTGCCTCAAGTCTCTCACCATTCGTCTCCGGATACACTTTACTCTGTGCTTTAGTCATCTGTTGCACCTTCAACGGTTGCATGTACTGTCGCGTCTTTTTAGTGGATGTAGGGGGAGCAGTATGTGTGGAATGGGTGGATGGTGATGAGGGAGCAGATGATGTTGGAATTGTCGATAGGATACGATAATCTTTGGATGGTGATACAGGACTCGCACTTACAATAACACACGATTGCCCAATATTATTATTACTATTTGCACTTGAACTTGACTTACTTCCACCTGTATTTGTGCTGTAATCCGAATTACTCGTTGGCTGCTGCTGCTGCTGCTTCTGTTGACTTATCACCGACGGATATGACGGTCGCTCAGCATAACCAGTCGGTGTCTGATAGAAGTTTGTCGCCGTTGTCAACTTATTCGCCGGCACTGCCGTTGACGCCGTCACTTGGGGTGATGCACTACGCACTATGGCCGCTGCAGCGGCCACTTTGTTGGCCGCCGCCACAGCTGCATTCGCCGCCAGTTGACTGTTGATGTGATAGAGGGATTGAGCCGCTATGTGGGCATTGAAGTTATCATACACCGATGCGGCTGGATTAGTCGATGCTGCCGGACTCTTCCCAGTGCCACCACTAGATGGCACATTCTCATGTGGGAGGATGCCAAAGGGGCTGGGCAATTGATTACCACCACCCTGCCATGTTGTGGCTGTGGCACTCCCGGACGCAGCGCCCCCACTGCTCGCCTGCTCAAAGAACGCCGACGACTGTGGCTGATGATGAGCCGCCGCCGGGGCGGCATCTTGCGCCAGTGCCTGTCGATGCTGAGCATTTATCGTGGAACTGTAGTGAGCCGGCTTGGGGTTGGGATGATGCAGAAATGGCGTGAAGACCGCATCATAGCCCACTGTGGGCGGCGACAGGAAGCCACCTGGATAGGCTGATGTCGCCGAACTGCCCAGACTCGTTGTGTGCGCCGCCTGAGCCAGTAGTTGAGACGTTGTGGCCGGCGCACCAACACTGGCGGCATTATTGGCCGCCGCCGTGGCCAGATGGTGGTGGAAGTCGCCACTGGTGGCGCCGGCGGCAGCTCCAGCCGCCAGACGGTTGTACGTGTAGGACCAGGGACCCACGGGATCCATGGCTTCGCGCGGGATTTACTCTCTCTCTCTCTCACTAAAGTGTCTCTCTCTCTTTTGCACTCTCTCACTCTCTTGGGTCACAACAATATGGGATGATAAAAGGGAAGCCAGGACAGCCCCACGATTCTCAGCCAATTGACCACATGGTGGGGGCACTGCAAGAGGGCAAAGAGGACAGCGCTTTAGTAAACTGCCAAATAATCTTTGATTTTATATTTAAAAATATTAAAGTCAAAAATTATTCTTTTCAAAAAATATTTCTTTTTAAAGTTCCTTTAATGAGTTTAATCAAAATTTTAGTTAGAAATTTCTTATAGATTTCAGAAAAATGTCTTTTTTTAATTTCAAAAATCTTGTTTTCTTTTTTGAATTTCTATTAATTTAGGAGCAATCAGAGCAATCTTCATTCTTAATTTCTTAAATTTTCGACTACTTTCTCAGAATGTCTCAGAAAGAGCATTTCGCCAATCTTCAAATTAAGTTTCTTAGTCTGGATAAAGAAACATTTTTAAGATTTGATATTCAAAACGCCTAATTCTTGAAACTTTCAGTCAGAATTTCTTTATTTTGCCTTAATTCTTGAATATTTCGTCTTGGAAAGTTATTTTAACTTGTTAAAATGATGTTCTTTGCGATAAATTGCCTTAATTATCTGCATTTTTTTTTCTTAATAATTCAAAAATCAACTGATAAAACGTGTTTTGGGATAATTCCGAATATTATTATAAATCTTTAAAGGCCGTCAAAATTCTTTATTATTGGGAGCCTAAACTTCTTAATATGAGGACGAAATATTGGGTTTCTAATAGACTTTTGAAAACTATTAAATTTTAAGAAAGAATTTTGACAATCGATGAAATAAAGCCAAAAAATTAAACCGAAATAAAACAGATGAAATGAATTATGAAGATTTTTGACTCTGTTTTTGACTCCAAAACACTAAAAAAAAGTTCTCGAAAATCCTTTTAGCTCAACGAGAAACGGAAGAACTGAATATTATTGATTTTATTTTTTTATGAAAATAGGTTTTGAAACATTAGAAACCTTTTCGTTGCGTTTGATCATTGAAGTGTTAATAAACTTGAATCTTCAAAAAATCGTTTGCTATCCTTTCAACCATAATTTTTAAAAATTATTACAAAATTATTCACAAAATAAAATTTTTACATTCAAACTTTATATTAAAAGTTTATCTTAACAAAAACAGCCCCAGAATTCTCAACAAAGAATTTGCTAATTTTCAAAAAAGAAATCTTTTAGATTAGGACCTCTTGGTAAACTTCCTTGCAATTTAAAATAAATGGAATCTTTTTGTTTCACAGAAGTCCTAATCCTAAGCAAAAAGTTAAAAGGAAAATTCCAAGTCCCGGAAAAAAAATCCAAAAAGAGAATATTAGGTACCCATTAAAAAATTTAAATATTACCCCAAAACACAAACAATCCCTCTCCCTTTTCTCCCCAAATCCCACCCCGCAAAGAATCCCTCTCAAAAAATCCCTTGAAAAAACCTTCCCGGACAGCCTCCCCTAAACATAACCTCTAAAATCCAAATGGATTAGATTAGAGCTTTTTTTCCTCTCCCAACTCACCTCGTTTTTATCCGCTTCTGTGGACACTTCTGGGGTCCTCGGATGACCTCCTCGGCACTCCTGGGTGCTGCAAGAGACAAAAAGCGCCCCCTTAGTATGCTTAAATGTGGCGTGGGGGCCCCCTCTGGGCGCCTCTTCAGCAAAGTCACCCGTCATACGAGATGACAAACAACCTCGATTTACGCAATAAAACAAAACCATTTCGAGCCCCGGGCGGCCACCCTTGCGCCCCCGCAACGCCCCTCAGACCATCTCCGGCGATGCTGTGACCGCCGTGACGGTGGTTTTTTGCGCACAAACCCCCGCCAGATAAAAAGCGATGCCTGTTTTTTGTGGCGACATTCGCCATCCTTACCTTTGTGGACACACTGTCCAATGGAGGATTTCAACGGGGGGGCAGCTCTCCTGCAGTCTCACACACTTTTCACACACTCCCCACTGCTTTTGCACTTGTATTTCACGCAAAAACTACTCTATGGCTCTTCACGAAGTCTTTTCACGCACTCTTACTTCAGTATCTGCCCATTTTCTGGGGTTTTTGGCCCATTAGAAAACCAATAAACACTCGAATCACTTCACAGAGTTTACGGACGCCATCTTGTTTGCGGGGAGCTCACACACACTCATCGAGCGCCTATTGTGGATTTTTCGCTATTGTTTCTCGAGTTTAGCATGCCGTCTCGCTCGCACTCACTGCGATCAGAGGGAGACGGAGTGATTGTGCGTGGTGGCGCGGCGAACCCGCGAAGAATGGCGCTGCATTCGCCACAAACTCATCGATTCTCACCCAATCGACTCGATTCAAATGCATTTGACCGTTGGAGATGTAATCATTCGAATATTGTGGGAAAATAGGGAAAAATAAGGCAAGAATTTACAAAATGAGAACAATTTTTAGTGAAGGAGATAAAAGGAAGTATCTGGAGATATGTACTTACTTTTAAATGTTCTTTAACAGTCTCTTAAAATAAGAGACCACTAAATCCAATCAAATTTCCCCTGAAAATTGTAATGAAAACTCAAATTCAAAAAGAAAAATGAAGTTTTATTTGATGGAAAATGAGTATTCCTCTTTGGACACAGTGTAAACTATCTTGTAAGATTGGAATTTGACTTTGAAAACAGATGTTTTGGTGTCTTCTCTTCCTGTTTCTGAAAAAGTTTTACACGAATATAATATCAACAATTTTGTCTTCTACTCTTGAAATGACGCCTTTTATCACACAATTCACCACTGAGTATTCTTTTTTTCTTTCATTTAAACTTCCTTATCACTAAATATCTGCTGAATTTTACTTTCTTGGACAGTTAAAACGACACATTAAATGGTAAAATCACCTACAATTAACTTGGAATATTTTGAAATATCATTCTTTTTCTTGCTCTTTTCAAAGATCCTCGCTTTGGCACCGAGTTCTATAGCTCCCCAAAAAGTCCTCAACAAAAACAAAATAGCTGCTCTCATTTAAAAATAATAGTATAAAAAAAGTCTCACAGAAGATTTTTTCAGACCAAAAAACAATAATAATAATAATGTAAAAAAATTGACCTAAAAGCAGCAAGAGGAAAGGCAAAAAGTACAATCTTTGGCATCGGTTGGACTTTCCGTGGCAAGAAAGACGGTCAACGTAAAGGTTGGTTTTAAAAAAAAGTCAACTTAGCAATGAGACGGGATGCCTTGCGTGATGGAGTTCTCCAGGACGATGTGAAACTCATCCAGAGGCTCAAGGATTTGCCTGAGAAACGTGAGGAGGCCCTTCTTGCGCATAAAACTATGCTCCTCGTACATCTCTTGAGTGACTCGCGTAGTCGCGATCGGCACCAACATCCGGTGTAGTAGATGCTCCCTGGAAACAAAAGGCAAAGAATAACCCCAATAAGGATTTTAATTAATCCATAAGAGCTCCTAGTATCTAATAATTAAATTAAAAAATAGTAAAAAAAAAATGTTTTTAAAAAAATAGAAAAAGAAAATTTTAACCGAGAATCGAACCCGCAACTCTTTGAAACTGAGAGAACTCACCTGAGACTGAGGCAGATGAAGAGCTGAAACTTGCCATCTTTGCCCAGACTCTGTGTCACATTGTTGATCTCATCCATCAGATGGCAGTAGCATCGCCAGATGGTTGCAAACTCCTGCCTGGCAGCCGGTGTCGACGGCATCCCACCAAGACTCTCCGGACTACTCGTTGGTGGACTATTTTGCGCACTTCCTCCACCCCTCACCGCCTCCAGTGACTCCTCCACGAGATTCACCTCAAATTGCTCCTTCACTCGCACAAAATAGTCCCAAATGTAGAGATTCCGCCCAAACAGGCGTGTCGAGCGGAAGCCAAAGAGAAACGCCTGCTCCAGACACTTCACCAGCCCCTCCTCGCCGCACAAGAGATTCGTGAGTGATCCAGCATCGCGTTCACGACTCGGCCGATAGTGCCACTTCACGATAGCATTCACGGCATCCCCCAGCACATGTTGGATCTCCGATGGCTTCACCTCAGGCCGATGGATGCTGGGACTACGAGCCCGTGGCGGTGTCCGACACGCCTCAATCAGCTCCTCATTGTCCACAGTGCGCGGCACCAATTGTCCCACCAGCAGCCTCTCCATCGATCCATCATCCACACCACGACCCAACCATCGACCACAGGGGAACTTGTACGTGTGCCCCGTGACCTCATTGCGCACCACCACGTGCTCCACCATCCACTTGGGCGACAGCCCTGAGTTGTCATGACCGATCCGGAGGGTTGTCAGAACGCCCAGGTTCTTGTGCTGCACGGGAAAGGCTCAATGAATGGGAGGGGCGCGAAATTTTTAATCAAGGATCTCTTGTAAGCCGCGCCCACAAAAGTAGGCTCCGCCCCTTTTAATTAATCCCGGATTTAACTTGTTAAATTAAACATGTTAAATCCGGGATTAATTGGTACGATATAAACGCAGTCCTACGTTTATACGCAAAAACAGTCCGTATTAAAAGTGTTCTAGGATCAAAGCCCGTTTATAGAAATGCGTTTTGACGAGATTAAACGCGTTAAAATGCGTTTTGACGCAATAAAACGCGTTGAAACGCATTCTAATGCTTTTAAAATACATTTTTACCGCAATTGTATTGCGTTAAAACGGTATTAAACGCATTTTAACGCTTTTAATCGACTTAAAATGGGTTTTTATCATAATTAAACTACATTAAAACGCTTTTTAACGGTTCAAAAAGCGTTTTAGCGTAACAACGCGATGAAATGTGTTAAAACGCCTTTTTTGCACTTTTAACGGGAATATGATTGGGCCATCAAGCGTAATAATTAAAACTGAACATTAAAACGAACATTTGACAAAATGGCGGTGTGAACGTTGTTTTCATTGAGCTGAGAACACTCATCGGCCATATTGGGAACAAAAAAGGGAAATCTGGATTTAGATAGTCCAAATCTGATCATAAAAATAGAACGGACAATCTGAATTTATTCCATTTGTGGCAGAAAATCTGGATAGTGATGTTAAATCCCAATCCCCACTTCCACATCCGCCATTTTGAAAACTCCAAAGTCTTATTTTCTAAAAAAACTAGGTTCCTATGGCATGGATCGGTCTTAAATTTTAATATGTTGTAGCTGAAGAAGAGACCTTTCCAAAACGGAATCATTAGACTTTTATTGTTAGAAGTTACCTTGAGAAAAATAATTTTCTGGAAACCCTGCCCACTAGCAAGCCACGCCTGTTCACTTTGTGAAAACCAAAGGGGGCGTGACTTATTTCTGAGATCCAATACAAGAAAAATTGTGTTTGTTTCTTACGTGAAAGACAAATTCCAGGGTTCCTCTTGGCACAGTTACTTGCTGAGTCTCACCGTTGTTGCCCGAAATGGCCACCCACACGTTGGCAGAGGTGTTGGCTGAGCCAGTTCGCTTCGATGGGAAGATCACCACGCGATATGGGAGCTCTGATAAAGCAATTTTTGATTATTTCAAAACAATTTTCTTCCCTCTAATGGATAAATCAACTCACTTGTAGTAGGATAAGTATTGGTAAAGCAGAAATAGTCAACAGCATTGAGTGTTAGCAGATGATACAGAAATTGTTCCTTCTCCTCTTCGCACCTCAGAAAGCCAGATCGCTTGTAGAGTGACCTGAGGAGAGCTGTATCGGCCAGCAATGCTCTCAAGTGCCTCGACAGGAGTTTCTTCTCCAACGCCAAACGGACAAAAGCTCTCGCATAGCCAATGTGAGTTTTCACATCAGTCATAGCCAATATATTCTTTATGTCCACTTCCAGAGACTCTGGCAACGGTCTCAATTGCTCCGGACCCAGACTCTTCCGATCCCGCGACTTGGAACGCCCTCTCGTGGGACTCGGCGGCACCTCCGGTTCAATCGCCATCGTGGAGAGATCTTTTATTGCACAGATAAGTGTGTTACTCGTCAAAACGTTAATAATTTAATAAATTTCAACACAGAGTAAAATTGATTAAAGTGCCCAATAAAAAAATCATGCAAAACAGAAAGAAATTAGCAAAAACATTACCACATTTCTAGTGGGATGGATTTTCCTACATCACGTGCATTAGAAAATGAAGAGGAAATACAGATTTTTGTGATTTTGATGTGTTTTTTCTTTTGAGTGCAAGAAGGAGTTTCAAAACAAATGCAAAAAAACTCACCATTGATAAAATGTCTATAAAATTGTACACCAAAAATGGATGTGACAGTGGATGGGATTATGAAAAAACGAAGAGGTGAAACTTCCTCCTCTTTGTGCCTTTTCACAACAACTGACGTGCGATCTACACACAACAAAATTATTAGCGTGGCAAAAATACATAAATTTACTATCAAATTTCTCATTAATTCCAGTGGAAATACATTAGGAGATTTCCAGTGGAAATACTTAATGTTTCCCAATGGAAATCCCTAAAGTTTCCCAATGGAATTCCTTAGAGATTACCAATGGAAATCCTTCAAGTTTCCTAATGGAAATCGCTAGATTCCCAATGGAAATCTCTACAAATTCTCAATGGAAATCCCAAAAGTTTTCCAATGGAAATCCCAAAAGTTTCCCAATGGAAATTCTTTAAGATTCCCAATAGAAATCCATAAAGATTCCCAATGGAATTCCTTCAATATTTCCAATGGAAATCCCCTAAAGATTCTTGTGGAAGATCCTTAAAGGTTTCCAAGGTTTCCAGTGGAAAGTCTCCAAAGATTTATATAAGAAATGAGAATGTTCCTCTTCGATCGAAGAGAAAAACAAAAATAAATAAAAGCGAAAAAGGAAAAACAACAGCTACAGAAAAGCTCAAAAAATTGAAAGACAATCATCCCCCAAAAACAGAAACTCGATGGACACCTACAATCCATTCTTTTCCTCAGCACGCACCACGCCAGAGCTGATTCGATTCAAAATCCCCCGAAAGAGTAAATTGTTAGCACAACAAATGACAGAGAGAAATAGAACATCAGTGATTTTTCTCCCCCTTGAGAAGATCAAGGAAATGAGACTCACCTGGAGTGAGGTAGTTGTTATCAATAGGTTTTGACGTATTGGTGCACTCCTGAACCTCCAAATATGACTGCAAGTGATTCCACAGAGCACTCTTGCCTTGCTTATTTTGCATTCCATGGGACCAGATTTTCTCCAGGAGATCACAAAGAGATGCAATCAGTGTGTTCTCCTCAACTCCATTCACCGACACCTCACCACTCAGTCCCAGCTCAACAGCCTCACTGCCCATCTTCTCGAGCAACATACGCTTTGTCTTGCTCTTGCAGTCCTGGAAAGGTTATTTTATAGCATTTCCAGAAATATTCATTTATGGAAAAATGCGAGAAATTTATATCAAAACTGAAAGTGGATGAAAAATCCAATCTGGATTCCCAAAAGTTCCAGTGGAAGAGTTTCAGAAAATGTCTAGTGGAAAGTGACTAAAATTTCCAAGAGAAAATCCTAGAAGATTCCACTGGAATTTCTCTGAAGCTTCCTAAAAAAAAATCATTACCAAAACCATTGGAAATTCCTTAAAGTTTCCAGAGGAAATTTCTGAAAATGTCTTCTGAAAAGTATTCAAAGTTTCCATTAGAACGCTTAGAAGATTCCACTGGAAATTCCCTAAAGTTTCTAATAAAAATTATCTCAATCATTTCACTGGAACTTCTTTCCAGCTTCCCATAAAAATCTTTACCATAACATTTGGAAAAATACTTAAAGTTTCCATTGAAACGCTCAGAAGATTCCAGTGGAAATTCCCTAAAGTTTTCAGGAAAAATCTCCAAATAAATTCACTGGAATTTCTTCCCATAAAGCCAAATTCAATTGGAATTTCCTTAAGGTGTCCAGTGGAAGTTTCTGAAAATGTCTTCTGGAAAGTGGCCGAGGTTTCCAATAGAAAAGCCTAGAAGATTCCACTGGAAATTCCCAAACGTTTCCAGTAAAAATTCTCTCAATTCACTGGAATTTCTACCAAGCTTTCCATTAAAATCCACACCAAAACCATTGGAAATTCCTTATAGTTTCCAGTGGAAGTCTTGGAAGTTTCCAGTGTAAAAAATTTCTCAATTTCAAATACAAATACAAATAAATTAACTTACTTTCAGCAATTTCTCCACAAAAGTCCAATTAGCTTGAGCCAAGAGAGCGGGATTCATTTCCTTAGCAGTTAAACTTGTCGGTGGCCTGGAAATGGGTGTATCAGGTGATTTTCCATCAAGTGAAATCTCTTTCACCCTCCACTTTCCCCCATTCTTCACGCGTCTCAAGCTGTTGCCCCTGAAAAAAAGAGATGAAATCTTTTCTCAAGAGGAGAAAAAAACAGGCACATTTCGCAGGAAATTTATGCCAACATATCAAAGGAAAAAAAAAACAGAGTAATAGAGAAATGAAGTAGATTTTTTTCATATAATAGAAATATGTTTATGTGAGAGACAGAATAAAAAACAGCGAAAGAAGGAATAAAGAACATAAAGAAGATGATTTGAAAGAAAGATTGTGATGGAAAAATAAACTCTCAGCGATTCTTTATCATTTCGAAATAAATATATTTCACTGAAATTAAAATAATCAGAATATTTTACAACGTGAAAATAATACTGATAAACTATTTTACAATAAAAAAATATAAATTGCTTCTTACATAAACATAAATCTGTACATTGTGAATGGCATTTTCTTTTTTCTCCAACTTTTTCCAGTGATTTGTGATGGAAAATCATACATAAAAATATTACAAAAAATAAGACATGCACCATGCATTCAACACAAATTTAAAAATCCATACAAAAAATCATTAAAAAAAAATGTATAACACAAATCAGACGTGACAATGTCTCAGAACGGGCAAAATTGCAGTGAAAGATAATTTGTGGAAACTACCTCGAGGCGGACTCCTGATTGAGCACAGACTTATCGAGAGTTGGAAAGCTGCGAAAGTACGCCGGACGATTTGGGAGGATCTCACTGGGCGGAGCAACTTCCAAGTCAACAGTGTTGAGTCTCTTCTCAAGAATCTTGAGCGTCTCCCTGGCCGAAATGCATGGCTCATAGTTTGACGTTCGAACGATGCTTTCACCCCCAAAGCGTTTCCTGAACACCAAAAAAATAAAAAGGGAAAAAAAGAGTGAGGGAAAGTCAAGATAAGAGACTTTTTATGACTTTTCCATCAAACTGTAAATACATTGTACATTTACATGAAAGAATTTAGGAGATTTTAGGGTTATTTTTATAGCTAAAGAGACTAAAGATGTACAAGGGATTTCTTTTTAAATTATTATGTTAAAATTCGGTCGTAATAAATCAAAACCGGAAGAAGTGGATGTAAAATCCAGTCTGAATTCCCAAAAGTTCCAATGGTTCAGAAAATGTCTACTGGAAAGTGACCAAAGTTTCCAATAGAAAATCCAAGAAGATTCCAGTGGAAATTTCTCTAAAGCTTCCCAAATAAAATCTTTACCAAAACCATTGGAAAATCCTACAAGTTTCCAGTGGAAGTTTCACAAAATGTCTTCTGAAAAATACTCAAAGTTTCTATTGAAATGCTTAGAAGATTCCACTGGAAATTCCCTGAAGTTCCCAGGAAAAATCTCCCAATAAATTCACTGGAATTTCTCTAAATCTTTCCATAAAAGTTCTTATCAAAATCAATTGGAAATTCCTTAAATGTTCCAGTAGAAGTTTCTCAAAATGTCTACTGGAAAGTGGCGAAAGTTTCCAATGCAAAAGCTTAAGATTCCTCTGGAAATACCATAAAGCTTCCATTAAGAATTTCTCATCGAATCTATTGAAAATTCCCAAAAGTTTCCAGTAAAAATTCTCTCAATAAATTCCCTGGAATTTCTTTCAAGTTTTCCATAAAAATTCTTACCAAAACCATTGGAAATTCCAGTTTCCAGTGGAAGTCTTTCGAAATACTGAAAATTCTCTCGAACACTTTTAAAACTCAGTATAAATTTTGTAATTTTTAATAAAAATTTCTCAATTTCCTGGGAAAATTTTGTCATACTCTTAAAATCAATTATATTCTCATCATTCTCTTTGCAATTATGAGATTTTGGGTTTTTTTTCAGCTAAGGCTAAAGATGTAGAAGGGATATTTTGTCAAAATTCATTGGAATGAAACCTCCCTGTTAAATAAGGTTTCAACATAAATCCTTAACTCTAATTTTGTTCCAGATAAAAGGTTTCCAGGATAAAATGGTAACTTAAACCTTTCAGTTGAAGTTATTTATTTTAATTCCCAATAAAAATTTCCATAGGTTTCACTGGAATAATTGCTAATAATTTCATTGGAAATTCCACTTTCCAATGCAAACTCTTTACATTGGGAGTTCCAAACCTGTGCTTACATAACAAATTTCACTGGAAATTCCATTTTTGCATCAAAATTTTTAAATCTTCAATTGGATCCCCTTTGAATCCCATTCGATCACATTAGCTGTGAATCAGGATAGAATTTTCCACTCACCTGAGTAATTTGATGCGATCATCGAAGAGCTTTAGATTGTGATCCACCTCCTCACCCTCCTCCGTCCATGCGGACATAATCTTATTGTCAATGAGTGTGGCGAACATCTGGCTCTCGAGGAAGCGCGACAGGAAGGGTCTATGATGTTGCGGTTGATCCGACAAGAATGACGCCTTATCAAAATTCTGGAGTGACTCCCGATTGCTCAGCCACTCCTCCCTCTCCTGATTCGGCTGAATGACAAAGTGCTCATAGGCCGAGAACATCTGCACGAAGCGATTCAGGAAGATCTCCCTGATGGCATTATTGAGTCTCAAATCATCACAATACTGCTCATGGGGCGTTGATGGTGTCTTCCTGGCACTGGGAGGCATTATATCCGCCCTAAAATCCACCTCATCGAGACTCACACCCGTCCTCCGGACAATGTCCAGCATCTTCTGCAGCGCCTCGGAGCGCGGTCCATTGGACGGCGACGCGGGCTCCGGTGATGCCGCCCTATCCCAATCCAGAATGTCATGGAGCGAGTGCTTCCGACGAGCATGCATCCCGGACGGTAGAGTACAACTGGCCGTCATTGGATCCTGCTCCTGCCTCCGCGGCGCTATAATTGTCGACTGCTCAGCACTCTTATCACGCGGCACGTTGAATTTATCCAGTACAGCCGCCAACTCCATGACAAAGTCCCCTCTATGGGGAAAAGTCGGTAACTCCTCCGGCAACTGGATGATCTTCTTGTCAATGTCCACATAACACAGTGTCGCCTCCGTCCCGATCTTCATATTCGTCTCAGCGTCCGCATGGAGACCCATGACAAACGGCACGGGAGCATCGAGAAAGTGATAGAGAGACGCCGGCAGAATAGGCGCATAAACATGCGGCCAAGTGAACGGAAACAGGAGATTCGTGATACATTCCGCCACAATCATGAGCTTATTGTAATCCGCAGATCGCAGAAGCACCTGATTCTCCAGCAGAACGCACGTAAACAGCTGAATCACACACTCAATGCCTAAATTGCTGAACATCTGACGCGCCGGAAAGTCCAACAGCGGCAGCTCATCGTGGACATTGGGGCGTTGCAGGAGGGTGGGAATGGGTGGCTGATGAGATTCCTCGGGCGGCAGATAGATCCGGATGGAGCGTCCCGGATCAGGAATTGACACTTCATGGAGAATATTGTACACGTAGCTCTCGAGACTGAGACCTGGACCGGGCTGTCGTGGAAGACATCTGAAAGTTGTTTTCATATAGAAAAAAAATATACATAAATGATTGATGACAATAAGAAGCAGCTGTTAAAATATACATATTTCAAAGTTCCAACTAAGCCATTTCTCAGTTGAATTTCAATTGATTTAAAAGAGAAAATCTAGAAAATTTAGCAAGATTGCCTGAGAGGATAAGAAATGTGCTCAACAAGTTGCCTAGTTTTAGGCTAAAATGGCTAAAATCAACAAATTATATATATTAAATTAGGCAATCTATAAGACAAAATATCTAATTTTGAACTGAATTAGATACATAAACTTTGCCTAATTTCAACCTTGATTTATTAAAATTCTTGGCTATAATTGGCAAATGTGCCAAAATCGAGGCTAAATTTGTAAAAATTCTAGCTTAAATTATTTAAATTTGCATATTTTTAAGCAGAATTTGGCAAATTTACGTGATATGAAGCTAAACCTGAGAAAATTTTAACTAAAGATGTTTAGTTTTGTCTCTAAAAAGGCTAAATTTGGCAAATTAGCGAAATTCAAGACTGAATTTATAAATATCAATTAAAACTTATTAAAATTTGCTTACTTTGAGGCAAAAATTGTAAAATTTGAGGCAAATTTGCCTAACTATAGGCTTCATTTGTCGAAATTTGCCTAATTATAGGCTTAATTTGTCAAAAATTGCCTAATTCTAGATTAAATTTGAAAACTCGCTCAATTCTTAAGCTTAATTTGTCAAAGTTTAAGTTATTATAGGGTGCTATCACACGTAAGCTCCTAGCAGATTAATTGGGAGATTAAGTGTTAGGGTGTTATCACACGTAAGCTACTAGCAGATTAATTGATGAATTAGCAGATTAATTTAATCTCGAATCTCAC
>CAKKOB020001086.1:9027-27973 GCA_918844115.2 Phlebotomus perniciosus | reverse complement strand
ACAAAATACTTAATTCATTCTTTTGATACGAATGGAAAATTCCGCGGAGTTGTTTTTAGCACAGCGAATGGATCACTCCCAGAAAAAGCATTTTATTACTTACGTTTTAAGAGATTAAAGTCGGGTGATATAAGTTTTTGAATATTCTTTTATTATTTGAATATGAATGGAATTTTCGCAGTTTATCCCACTTTTTGCAGATTCTGTTGCTTCCAAAGTCATAAAGACATGAGAAGTTGAGACTCTCCCATCTGTAAATAAAATTTCTTTACTTGTTTTCTAACTATATTTCACTTTTTTACAGTATCCCAGCACAGAGAGATCACCTGTCCGTGGAAGGAATAAATCACAGTGGAGGTCAGGGCATAAAAAAAAGTTTCCAGTATAGTAACTGCAATTGTGCAGAGAGACAAATTAATCAGCTGCATTTCTCGGTGAAACTTCTCGCGAAAAATTCTCATAAATCCGTCATAAAAGATACGTGAGTGTTTGGAATGGTCACTAGTGGAAATGTTGTAATTAACATTTGAGCCAAGTCGCCAGCAAGGTTTGCGCTCGGTAATTCGTGCTTGAGGTGCCTTTTTCGCACTTTTCCCACTCCAGGGACATATGGCACGACTCCGTTGATATCAGGTGAATAAGAAGGTAGAAAAAAAAATCGTGGCTTATCGTTGAGAGTGTTGGGGGGCAAAAATCGCGCTTTTGCACTCGATTCCCGCGCGCGCAAATGTTACACCGTGTGAATCCGGACAGTTGGTTCGTTCGATTTTGTGTCTGACTCTTGAGTTTAGTCTCGAGAATCAGTTGGCTCGTATCGCGACTCCGCCATCGATGAGGTGTGTTCGCACCGTTATAAAATTGCACAGAATCATCATTACACGTCGTTCTGTTAAATATCTGTGATTTGCCCTTCTGGCAAACAGGAAAGTGTGTGGAGTCTTTTATTTTTCCCCTAACACCATTTAATCTTCAATTATTGTGCAGAATTTTCGCGAGAAATAGTGCAGTGTTGGCAACTCCATCATCTCTTCGTCAGGCCAAGCTCTTGTGAGCATTCTCTTACGAATGATCACGGTGAATAGGTGATTTTTCAAAGAAAGTTCAGTGGAGTTTTTTTTTAATACCTAAGTGGAATTTCCACGTGGAATTAAGTGCATTTCAACCTGAACGAGAGTGCCTTCCTGCGGGAGCTTCCAAGAAGGCCACAACGCCAAAGAGATTATACTTTGTGCTTCTCTTTTGCTTCTCGGATGGGGCAATAGGGAATTTTTTCCACTTTGGATCTTCAGTTAATACAGGTGTGTGTTCGCAGCGAAGAATAAAATGTGAGAGAGTGAGAAGACGATATGTGATGAAACCCACATTCTTTGGCGCCGATAAGCCATCAAGCAGAGAGATCAAGTGAATTGAACAAGAGAGTTTGCAAATATCATCCCGAAGCCAACAATCGTTTCTCCCCTGAGCACGTTCAATCTCACCATATTCCATTATTATTTTCAATTCGCCAAGTGATGGTGTATTTGTTGGCTGGAGAATGTGCCTCTTGGTGACTTCTTCACCATTAACGTTCTCAGGTGGGACTTGTTGGGCAACAAAAAGTAATGAATTGCAGTTTGAAATTTTCATAAAATTCATAAGATTTTTTTTTGGGATTATGCGCTATTTAAAAAGAGATTTTCCAAGACGTGATTTTATTATAAAATGTATAAAATAGATAATTTATTTATTGATAAAATCAAGGGGAAAATATTATGGTTAGAAATGGTGTACATTTGAATAGAAGTGCGTGAGAACTTTTGGGAAGTGGAAGTATTTATATAAAAGTGAAGTTATTTTTTTGAAAAATTTACTGACATTTTAAAAACTTTGTGGAGCTTTTACCGAGATTAATAAAGCTTTGAAATATTCAGTAAAGCTTTCGCGTAAATGTTTTGAGCTTTAAGAATTTGTTTAAAGCTTTTTAAAGCTCAAGGAGATATTTCGAAATATTCATTCAAATATCCATCCAAGCTTTTTAAAAAATATGATAAGATGAAAGCTCTTTAAGTATTCCAAAGTGTTGGAAGCATTTCACCCAAAAATGAATACTTCGTACTGAGCTAAAACGAAAAAAAATGAATACTTGAACTTAGTTTAGAGCTTTCTAAATTTGCTATAAATCTTTTCCAGAACTTTACGAACTTTTAAAAAATATATCTTAAAAATACTCTGGAAAAATTGTAACGTTTTGGACTAGATTTTTTGTAGGTTTAGCTTCTTGGAGATCGGATTTATTTTGAAGCTTATCTTGATAAATACAGAATTGAGCTTTTGTTAAATATTTTTAGTTCAAAAACATTAAAAGCTTTGAACGAATATGCTAAATCTTTTTGTTAAGGTTCTACTGGTAAAAAAAGACATTTTCTTTCGGTGAGTTATCCAAATTAGAATGAAAGCTCTTTAAAGCTTCAAAAGTGCAAGAATTGTTGGGGAGCTTTCAATCAAAATGCAGAAGTAGGTACTGGAAGTGTTGTACACCTTTTTGGTCCTAATATCTCTCCCTTGAGTAAAATGAGTAAAATAGTAAAAATTTTGAATAATAAAAAGGAATTATTAGTCTTCCAGATTGAGATAACAGTGCTTTTTATTGAATATAATAAAAATGGCTAAAATCTTTGACAGTGGCAATATATAAACTTGATTCCTCGCTTGATTCAATGCTAATATAATATTTTATCGGTTGAGCATAAATATTTTCACTGAAAGAGTTTTTGCATAAATTTCGATTAATGCAATCGTGGGAAAATACTTACAATATGAAAATTATTACTCACAAGTTCAAATCAGCTCCTAATTAGAAATAATAATGAATCAACTTGAGATTTTATAATTAAGTTTTTGTTTAATTAAAATATTTAAGATCAGTTTCAGGTGTTTCAGGTGTTCCATATGAAATTCAAATCAAAATCAACTCATTAGTTTGACATTTTTTCACACAAAAGAGTTGGCAAAAAAAATCAATAAAAAGCAATTTGGAAATTTTTATAGTGAGAGTGTCTAAACGCAATGTGAGATATCTACACGTATTAAATGTAATTAGTTTTCTTGTGGGATTACTTTTTGTTTATTAGCAGGCATGATGTTATCGCAAGTAATCTCTGAGTGCGATAAGATAGTATCTTGCATGCCTGACCGCAATATATTATTGTTAGGCGCACATTTGTGGCCAAATGCTAAATTGAAGTGTTACCTGAAAACAGCATTAACGTGTTATTGTGCCAGAATGTTAAGCTCCATATCAAGGAGATATTTCTTTTTTAACTAAGAGTGTAGGTAGCATATTTGGCAAATCCAAAAATTCTGAATATCTCTCTTTTCGACTGGACGCACTGACCCAATTCCTGATTTGGACACCCACCCGTTAGGAATTATATAAAGTTAAAATTAAAATCTTGAGCTCTGCTGAACTGATTTTTCTCCAATGAAATGTTTCAATGAAATTTTACTCATCTCCCATTCCTCTGTTAGGCGAGCATCTCCGCGGTGCTTCGAGATGGAGTCTTCGCGGGCAAAAGTCACACAATCTTCGATGTCTTCGGCGAATGTTAAGAGTGGAGGAGCAGCAACGGTGTACATCCCCTCTCCATCATTACTTCTCCAGCGCACGCAACGCGTCTACTCAAGTGCACTGACCGCATCGACAGCAGCGACATCGCTACCTGGGGAACATCACCAGTCGCCGAAGACGAGCCACGTTGTGAAGATTCAAATCCCGCGCATCGAGCATCAATCGGCCCCGAGAGTCGATGGTGTTCAGACGTCCAGTCACACCAAATCCTCCACGAGAGTATCAATTGTGCCAATTGTCGTTGATCGTGTGCCCAATAAGTTGTCCAAGGACTCCCAAGCGCCCTTCCAGCACACAGATCAGCCCAAAGTAACGGAGATGGTGCAGAAGCACGAGACTCCCGGGAGTGACCTGGATGTCGTGAGCAACTCCTCATATCTCTACTACATCCCCAACAGCACGAGGAGCAGCGGGCAATGCTCACCGGACACTCTGGACAGTGGCACGTGCAGCGACATGGAGGCCACTCCGCCACCCTTGCCCAAGAAGATGTCCAAGACCCCAATGCCGTGCGGCAGTGGATCCGCCTCGCCGGTGCAACAGCAAGCCTCCAGCACCCCATCGGGGAGTCCTCAGCCACCCGTGAATGGGGCGCCGCGTCACGTGCGCAACGGGAGTGTCACGGATAGTGAAGAAAGTGAATCGAGTTTAAGTTGTGATTCCCTCAATTGTGCCGAAGTGATAGTGGACAAGAGTGATGCCGGTAAAATTCATCTGCCCGACTCTCTGCTCAAGGATATCCGGAAGCGCTCGGCTGAGCAGGAGAGTGACAAAAATGTCGATTTCACGATAGCCTCCATGCAGCGTGATGATCTGGAGGATGAGAAGGATCTGGATCCCATCTACGACACCGACAGATTCTACAAGTTTTATATCAACGAGTGGGTTCAGGATCCGGTGACACAGGGAGAACCCAAGATTGTCGACACGGATGAGAGTTTTGCTGGCTATCGGGACATCCAGAGTGGCACGTCCACCATTCGCAGCTCCAAAGGCACCATTCGTGGCGTGAAGAATCGCGTGAGGAACGGCATTGTCACTTTCCAGCAGATGCAGTCGAATCTTAAGGTGAGTCACATCCCAATCATTTGACCTCCATGGAATTTTCGCGCTCTATCCAGAGAAGCCTACCGTTGGTCTTCCTTCGCAATCTGCCCACTAAATCTAACTGTTCCAAATGGCTCCGGGCACGACATTTCCGGATCTTGATACAAGAATATTAAGTGCAGGGTGTTTCAGGCGAGAGAGTCCGCGCTGAAATGTTTAATTGCGGAAGAAATTTAATTTTAAAGTTTATTAAAAATTTATATGTAAATTTTAATGTCTTCGAAAGATTCTGATGAGCCTGAATGGGTTTAATTAACCCGTTTTTAAGGACATAAATAATTTAGTTTATTCAAAATTTCTTTACCGGAAGATTTTTTTAGAGGTATTTCTTTGATTTTTATTCTCATTACTCCAATTCTTTGTCTTATTGGGAACAATTGCAAAAATCACTTTATCTGAAACAGTCTGTAAACTGAAAAACTGAAGAAGTTGCTCAAGAAGTCTCTCATAGAGTGGTTCAAACCGTTAGCCAGCCTGACTTGTATATATCTATCTACGGCAAATTTGGCGCGTGGATTCCCGCTTAATTGTACAGCCACAATTCATCTCCATCTCGTGAGTGACTATTTCCAGTGAAAATTGAGAGAATTCTTACTTCAATGAAGGCATGCTCGCAAAAAAAAATCCAGATCTCACAAAGTATGTTGTGATCTAATCAAGATCACAAGAAATCTCTGTACAATTCATTTAGGTTTTTGGATCAAATTTGCAATTATAATTTCTCGACTGACTCGCCAGATCAATTTTTTTACCGCCATCCACTCTCGATTTGTCGCATTGGATCGCGTCAATGAAAATCCTTCGCCTCTGTCTCATATTCTCACGAATTGTTTAAATTTTCTCGATGGTCGCGAGGGTTCCATGCATTGTTCCGGGGGACACTCACTTTTTTCAAACAACCCGCGAGAGACCTCAAAAGCATTCAAGATTTTTTTTGCATATTATTCAAAATTGCACACGTGAGTTTCCATAGCGAAAATCCAGTGAAGTGAAACGCTTTACTATAATAAACAACAATAATAGTAGGGATTTATTGAGAACTCTCTATTTACCGCTTAGAGAAGCGAATGCGAAAAAATAAACAAACGTTTGTCTTTTTCACCTAATATTCCGAAGGTGGAATACATGGGAAAATAAGGAAGTGGGTATAACTTTTTTGCCGTGGCGAAAGAAAGTAAATTACATGTGTTTGATATACAATATCCGATACTTCCGAAATAATACAAAATCTACTTATTGAAAAATTATACCATTCGGCTAAAGAGAAAGAGTCTTACATGGGAGGTTTGATATTAAATGAACTCACACAATTCACTTCGTTTCTTATTACCATTTTCATTTTGCAAAAAAATATATAAAAAAGATATACAAAAAAGAGCATATCAAGAGGCAATGAAATGAAAAACCGTTCTAGCCGAATAAATCTGCATGCTTTGGCGGAATATATGTGGCTCTCTTGGTGAAAATTCACGGCCCGTGCAAATAATGCCCCAAAGCACTCATCATAACTTCTTTCAACTCCCAATAGGGTTCGCAACTCTTTCAATTGATCTTCTATTTATTAATTGATATCTAATGATTGATGATTGCTTCATACATACTCTATACAATGAATGAACTACAAAATATGCTCTAAAGACCTCTTTGTTATTTTCTTTGTCATATTTTCGCGATTATTAGCAAAAAACACAAACTATTGTCTTGTGTTGTGTTGGAATTTTAAATGCTTTTCATCATTTAATGCAAATTTTAACGGTTTTCTTGCATCTCTTCAAAGTTTCTTATGCTTGATGTTCTTATTGAAGCAGTTATAGATTAAAAATTTAATTTTAAACCATAAAAATTTAGAAAAAATATTAACAAATTGAATAAATTTTGAACAAACTGTTTTTCGTGAAGTTCCATCTTCTGAACTATTCAAATATTTATAGAATTTTTACAGCTCCAAAGTGATTACTTGAAAAACAAAATAATATTGCCTCTTGTCTTATTAAACTTTTAAATTTTTGAAGATTCTTGACTCTTGGTGTTGAAACATTCTGTTATTGCTTGAAAATTTGAACATTCCAAATCCGTTTTCTTTGAATTCCAAATTTTCCTTCATTTACATTTTGCTCTTGCCATCTTAGCTAATTAATAACTGTTAATATCTCTATCTTAAAATATTCAAAATGATTTTCTCCGTTGAATTCATATATTTAGAAGACCACTCGCTGTATTTTCTCGAAATACTTTGATGTGGAGTGAAAAAAAGAGCTTTCGGCTGGGAGAACAAGTTCTTCAACTTAATCTTGTCTTTCCATTTTGACATCGATCGGTTGGGAGCGCGAAAAAAGATGGACATTTCGCTTGTGTCTTTTCAGTTATAATCAATTTAATGTGATGAAAGTGAGGTAATTAATTCAATTCCTAATTGAATTATCTCTCATTGGATGTTCAACCATGAGGCAAAATGTTGGGGAGAAAGTGGCAAATCCAGCGAGGGCACACAATGAGGCAGCAAAAAGCTCAATTTACTAAATTATTATTTTTTTAAAAAAAATCCCCATTTAAATATTGTGAATTTTTCGGTGTGGAATTAATGGGTGGCATGAGGTGTATTTTTCTTCCTTGGCCACTCAAATTGCTAATTGCACACCGAAAAGTATGTGAGGGAGAGTTTCAACATAACATACCTGTCTATTATTGATTGATGAGAATTGATGTAAATACTATAAAAGTAATTATCTAGTATTAGACAAAAATTTCGGTCACGAAATCATGAACCTTCGCTTTACTTCGAAGGTAATCTTTTGCTGCCTTTTGCATGTATCACAAAATATTAATAATATATTCAGTCTCTCTCTCTTGCTTTTTCTTAATTCTCAAATAAAATGATTGGTCATCATGATCATTGGCGGAGAAATAAAAAATTTATTTTACCCTAAATTCAATGACAGTCATACTCGCAATTGTAATATCCAATACTCGCAGATTTTTATGGAGTTCTCCGCTAGTCAATCAAACTGGTGTGTCTCTGGGGGAGATTATAAAATTACAGAGTCTAACGGAATTTGAATTAATAAAGTGTCTTAAGGTTGCTATTAAGTTGAGAAGAACTGCGCACATTCCATGATATTGCTTGCACAGTTGGTGATTTTTATTGTGATATCTTCTATCCTGTCTTCGCGTCTTTCTTCAATGTCAGAAGAAAGAAGACCAAAATATAGAGGCACAAAAAAAGCGACAGAAAGTTTGCTTGAGAATTTTTGCGGCAGTTCAATTTTCACGCAGAGCTGATCCTCCCAGAAGACATTACAATAAATAAGAAATGAGATAAGACGACATAATTTTGTCTCACCAAATTGTTTCACGAAATAGAGTAAGAAGAACTTTTAAGAAATATAAAATTACAGTTGTTGCATGTTTTGTTGCTTGCCTAAAAAACATTGTAGCAACTTAAAACGGAAGTTCTCTTAATGATGAAATTTTTATCACGCTGACAAAAAAATCTCAGCTAAAAAGCGAGGCGAACACTGCTTTAAACTTCTTGTTCCAATCCATATCTTCTAGCATAAATTTTTTAATTTAATAGCGTATCGGAAGAAAGAACACAAGCCAAAGTTATTCTAGAATACAGAATCAAAATTCTTTTATTTTAAAAGTTATCAAAAAATAACGTATAATAATTGATTCGCGTATCGCTTTCAAGCTAATCAATTTCTCCTTTTTATTTCTTTTTTTTTCGCAGTACATTTGAGAGCAAATAAAGCGGATCTTTACTTCTTAAATGATTCGTATATAATTTACTTTCTCATTTTTTGCTAAAAACAAATATGCACATTTGCATTGCAAAATGCTTCAATATGCAAATGATCGCAGTAAAAGATGTAGAATTTTTTAGTTTCACTATCAGAAATAACAGCGAAAAGTAATTTAAATTATCTCCAAAATGAGAATAGAGAGGAAAAGTTTTTAGTTCAACCAGTGATTTATGATAATTTCCGAAAAAGAAAAGAATAACCCTTATTATCACAACAGGAAACCATTAATTTTGGGAATTTTTTTGGGCCATCAATGGAAAATAAATCAAGACATGTGATAGATTTTTGATTGATTCCGTGACATTTCTGAGAGATATGCAGAGGGTAAAGAGAATTGGAATATCGCTAAATGTGATTTGTTTGCTAAACATATCAATAAGATTATGACAAATGGCGAAATTTGTAATTAATGTTCAAAGAATGTTGTTTTTGGAATTCCAAAGAAAAAGAATGTCCCTTCAAATTAATCGCGCATTCATCATAAATCCTATCGAATCACAAACAAACCAAATGAATTGATGCCGACTTTATAATTCCCTGATAAGATAAAGCTCTCATTCTGTGAGTGGCCGGGAAAGAATATTTGAGGATCAATGTCACTAATTAACATTCTTTTCATTTCTTCACACCATCAGCCTATTTGAATGTTATTTTCCCATTTTTTCCATTGTTCGCTCCATATCAGTGAGAAAGAGATGGTTTTCCTGGGGCAAATAAATTGTATTGAATAGAAGACGATCATCATTATCATTTTGCACTGTTGTTAACTGCAGTGATTATGCCTTGAAGATGCGAGAGTAAACAAATTTTCATGGCAATTTTAATTAAGGCCTTCAACTTTTGCACTTCAAGAATTATAAATCATTAAGACAGGAAAATTATTAGACAATTATCATTATAATTTCAGTGGCTCTTCCTCATTTCTGAGTATAATCTTTTGTGTTGGGGTCTTCTTTAAAAAAAACCGCAACATTTCATTTTATAATAAGTAATATTTTAATGTTGGCATAATTATAAAACACTTCGCGAATACTATAATTCATTGTCTCTAACATGAAACTTTGTATAAGAAAAATTTTAATAATGTGATAGTTTTGCTCGGAGATGAATGAAAAAAGAGATTATTAACCGCTCGTGAAAAAAACTCTTCATTTATCGCTCTTCTTTATTTGAATAAAAGTTATCCCAGTCATTTCTATATCTGTTGGCTCATTTTTAAAGTTAAATAAAAGACTCCAGACTCCTTATCCTTTGTAATTTATTTGCTGACATTAAAATGCTTATTATCCAAACTTTTTCTCGAAAAAGTGACGAGTGACTGTTATCTCTCGATTAATTCAATTCCTATGCTAATATTTCGAGGTTTTACTGTTTTAGGCCACTTGATCAGTTTCACTTGGCTTAGAAATTAAAATGATTAAGTGGTTCGGAATCGTTTTAAAGCCAAAGACAAAATCTTAAGCTATTCACAGCATCAATAGGAAAACGAAAAACTATATAACAATAAAATTTAGTATACCTACTTATGTCTGCGAATAACTCGGCACAGTATGTATTCTTGTAAAATTTATTGTGTCCATTGGAACAATTTAGGAATTTGCACCGTGTTCAATTGAAACTTTATTGCTCCCCTTTTTCACCACAGAGAGAACAATTTTCGAGGTGTATCTCAGTATGAATTTTGCTCACAAGAGGCAACTGACCGACTAAACTCCACTTGAAATTGCCTCGAAGGAATTGCAATTGCGTCTATATATATATATGATTTTATTAATACTTTTCCAATTATACCTGCTATATTGATCGTTTTCCTGCCATTGAGTGTGGAGCTTTTTTATATTAGCCACCATACACCTGACGATTTTGTAATAATCTCAATCTTTTTCTTTTTGCCGTCTTATGCTCATATTATTGCCCTCGAGATTGCACAAGTTACAGACAGAGTCCCGTACCAAGCAGTGGGTTCCGGTTGACTAATGTGGCTCAATATAAGTTAAAATCATTTATTACATCTCGCTGACTATTTTTTTCTTTCCATAACACCCAGCAAATTGGTTTTTATGGGAGAGACATAATTTTATAAGACACTTTTTTTAAGAATTTATTTCCAAAACGAAACAATGACTCGTTCGATTTCTATCAAGGGCAAAGTACCGCCAGTTGGTGAAAAATTTTGGGTTAGAAACTTCCAATTTAAATGGTGACTTTTACTGAATATATTGATTAATGCAATTTCTGGTGAAAAATTGAATAAATCGTGGAAAAAATCGCATTGGACGAGAGAGAGAAAAGAGAAAGCAGGTCATTTCGTCGAGTACATTTCTATAAAACTACTATCTTTTTCACAATTTTTACCCACATGGTCTCTCTCTCTTGAACATCGCAATGTTGAAGACCGCAAGAAGTCGAAGAAATGGCCATTTTCTCTAAGGAAAATTGTAAACATTCAATGTTTAAAGCCACCAATTTGTACATACTTTATTGTATAATTGTTTGGAGTTTGTAAGAAAAGTATAGATGGTGAATAAAATTACGCATGTAATATTTTAAATCAGCTGAAATTGAATGGGTAAAATTGTGTCGAAGAAAAATTTCGCTTTGATCAAACTGATTAGTTTTTTTTTCACTACCTATTTTTATTCTCTCTTTCGGGGGGATATTAAAAGTGAATTAGAGAGATTTATGCTTGTATGATTTGGCACGATTGAATTTGAGTACTATATCAATTATATACCAATTTAGTTCAATTGACAAGGGGTATTTTTGCTCCTTCGGAGACACCTTGCAATTAATGGCTGCGCCGACCAACAAAAGAGGCGGATAAATAGATCAGGGTTTTGCCATAATTAGATCTTTGTGTGAGACAACCTTATGCGAAATGAGGAAAAAAAACACATATCATAATTCACGTGGCGCAATAATCCAGAAAGAAAGAGCCAAAGAGTATTACAAGAGTTCAAGTTGTATACCTTGCTTCTTGTTAATGTTAATGATTTAATTGCATTCAGATTTTACTCCATTCTGTTTTGCCATTATTGCCCTCCTCGCGAGACACTCTGGGGTAGAGAGGCATTGAGAAACGCATTTCATCTCCGTGGCTGTGAAGATTGTTGACTTTTCTCATGTTATTTCACAGACTTCTCAAGACACCTACTTCACAAACCAGTTTTATGTGAGCCAATGTCAATCACCTGTATGAAGAAATCAGTCCAAATATCCGTATATCTCCTCTTCTCTTTATAAGCAAAAGCATTCTAATAACTTGTGAATATAAATATCACTACTTGATATTTGTAACTCAATACAATAGGCTTATAACAACTAAAATCAAAGACAAACTCATTGTGTTAAGAAAACACGAGAGTCTCTAGAAAAGAAGTACAAAAGTAACAAGATCAATTGAAAGTTGGTCAATGCTGATCTTCACGTGAGTCTTTGCCATGATATTCTTAAAAAAAAGCTATTTTTATTATATTTATTTACCATCGATAATCGTGAAAGTGTTAACAAATAACGCATCACTCATGCCAATTACAATTAACATAGATGCAAATGGAAAACATTCAATAATATTTCCAATTTAATGTTTTATCAGTTGATCTTGTTATAGTGGAGTTTTCTGCTCTAATATACGTTGTGAGAAATGCAAATTGAATGTGGTAAAAATATCGCTACTCGTCATAAAGTAGAAAATTCATCAATATCTTTGACATTTTATGCATTTTATTGGACCTATATAATTCATTTGCACAAATCAGAGAAACTCAGCATTCGAATTAGAGGAGAGAACATCATAAATTAATCTCCTCTTGTCAAATTTGATTAAAATTTTCAAATAGACATATCAATTTACTTCCAATTAACTTGCTGATTTACTTTAGAGGACCCGTTCACTGAATAAACTTTGTAAAAATACAAAATAAAACCTCTTGACCGTTTGAATAATTACTTCGCGGTACAAACGTGTGTTCAAATTAATAAGAAAACAATAAAAAAAAGTTTGAAATGAGCAATAAAATTATCATTACTCATTCTTGTTTTAAAACATGAAGAAGAAAACAAGTTGCGTAAGTTCCCCAATTGAGATGCACACAAAAATGAGAATTTTGTCTTCCTAGTGAAAAATGATCATTTAATTGTTAATTTTTTACATTTTAACATTTCTCTCTCAAATTGCTGTTAACATGAAGCCCCACGAATCACAAAAAAGCAGAAAATTAAAACTGAGAGTTTGAATTGACGGAATTGACGTTATTTTGCATTAAACATTCGGTTGAGTGACAGAGTTACATGAAATGTGCGTTGAGCTTGTAATCTCACTTCTTTTTCCTGAATAAACATTTAAATCAGTGATTATATATGGCCTGGTTTTGATAGAAAGTAAAAAGAAAATTTTTGAATAAGATTAGAGACGATATAGTGACACTTTCGGAGGCAAATTTTCTAACGCGCGTGGATAATCCTTGACGCAAGTCAAGGGCTCAAATATTGATTATGCACGCACGTTTTAACTGTTTGTCCTCTTTCGAACATGTTTTTTTTTCTTCATAATGAATTTTTAAAAAATTCAACACGAATTTCTCTGGATTGAGATTAGATATTGACGACTCAATTAACACTGGTATATGATATTGGTGTTAACAAGATAAGAGATGGCGCGGAAAGAGAAACAGACAAGAAAAACGTGCATTTGAGATATGAAATTTCGAGTACTCATGCACGATGATTATAAAACGAGGTATACTAATGCAAATCGGAGCACTTTTATTGTAACATTTTACCACCAATATCCATCGTCTAAGCATTTTGCTCTTATATGGATGATAATGCCCTTGAGGTATTCAAGTAGAACGCGGAGGCGAAGAAATTCCATCTGCAACTTCTTTTGTGTTTGTGAATCCCATATGCAATTGAGCAGCACCACAAGAAAGTAACAATTTGTTAAGAGAGGTCTCTCTCTCTCGCTGGTTTGTCTGCCAACAGCTGCAACCAACGAGATTCATTCAAATAAAACATCATAATCTTATAAGATGTTATAAAAGATCATGGAAACTCTTCATAAATTTTGATATCTCTGTGTGCAAATTTTCCCGCGCGATAAAAAAGTGCGTTAAGCATCCATGAACATTTAACGTCGAGGAGCGAGAGAGAGAGTTATTTTCTTGTCGATTTATTCTTGTAAAAGAAAAATAACAATATTACACATAATTTATGATTTCTCATGCTCACTCTGGGGCCACACTTCACACACCTTGGCATCTCTAGCCACCCCATTAAGTAATTTCTTGAAATAAAAGTGCAAGATCAGTGAGAGGGAGCCGAGACAAATTGGCTACAATATTTGAGCTTTTTTTGCTGTTGGTATCTGATTCTTGAACATGCGAACATCTTTTGGACAAAATACATGACATATTAACCGAAAAACCTCGAAAAAAAGACTCCTGCCGTTTAACAATTTCGCACTTTCTTCATATTCCACGAGAAATTTAAGAAACACAGCACGCAAATTAAAAGTAATTTGCTTAAGAATACTCTTTTGCACAAGTGTTAGTGAAAAGTCTGCAAAAAAAATAAGAAATCGCCTTGGCCTTTCTAAAAAAATAAATTTCGATTTAAGAATCTTAAATTGATTGGTCCTTATAATTATTTTCTTATCTGGATAAGTTAAACAATAATTTTGATCATTATTTGAAATGTAAACGAAAGATTTTGAAGTAATTCCACTTTGAAATCTCTTCAGCAATATGTATAAGTGGTATACATATTGTTAGGAGTCTAATTAGGCAAAATGAGAAGTAATTTTACAAATTGATGAAGCAATGAATTTTCACTTCAACTGCAAATCTTACAGAAATAATTTGAATACATGATTTCACATTATGTGGAAATTATGGAGGGGGAAATAAAATTAAAAAAAAATCATAAAAAAATTAGCAAATGACCTCTCCCACATATTTTGCACACAAATTACATAAATTTAATTAGCGCGAAATAAAGAACCATCAATAGAAAAATTTTTCTCTTCAAAACTGTTCAATTTTTTCTTCTTTAAAAAAATTGTAACACTACATTACCATCAAAATATTTCGGCTCTGCAGTAATATGTTCTTTATGTATGATACATATTATATGTAATCTATGCTTTACATCGTGGAAACTGTTTGATGAACAGTTACGCTAAAAAAAGATGAAATAATTCTTCTGGTACGAAGAATACAGGAGAACAACAAGAACTAAATTAAGATGATGAAAAATTTATGTTCTCAAATTTTTTGAGATCATCGCCAGATGAGCTAATTAGATATAGTAATTAATTTATTAATGACATTTCAATTTAATCTCACGATATATACCTTTTGTTTTGCCTCTTCTTGCACCAGAACTTCAAAGAGAAAGACTCCGGCAAGGTGGTCCTTTACACAACCAGCATGGGAATCGTCCGTGGAACTTATGCCAAGTGTTTTTGCTTGAAGCAAATACTCCGGACACTCTTGATCAAATTTGAGGAGAGAGACGTTTTCATGAGCACCGAATATCAGCAGGAGATCAAAGATCGAATGCAATGTGATAGTATTGATGTACCACAGTTGTTTGTCGACGGTCAACATATTGGGGTGAGTAAAAAAACATTTGTGATTCATAAAATGCATAAAATATAAGATTTATACTTGTTTCGGTTTGTAAATTAGGGCTAATTGCATTAATTTAACCTAAGAAAAACTTGTTTCAGTTTTTAGTAATTTTTTTTCTACTTTTAATTCTTAATCTTGTTGACTTACTTTATTCGACTTTTAAAGTAATTTCTAAATAAGATTCTATCTATTAACAACTAATTAATCCTTTGATAAATATTTCATGTGATTTTTTCGTGGTTTTATTTGAAATTTATAAGGTGGATATTAGTGGTTACTCTTTTTAAAAGTTTTTCCACTTATGGCCATGTCATTTTTACAAGTCGCACTTAACAAATTTCGATCAAATCGCTTAACTCAACTCAAGAAGGGACTTTCAGAGAGAGAATTCCAGCAAATTTTCTTAGCAAAAATTTGTTAAAGAATATAATTTAACATTAACTGAAGAGTATGGAAAAGTGGCCATTAGTGTTTAAGCTATTCCTTGATGGAATAACAAATCTTTACAAAATAGAAGAAAAGAAAATACTTTACTAAATCTTTTCATAATTTACGTAACAAAAAATATTTTATTTTATCTCTTTCATGGATGAATGAAAAAAATACACATCACTTTTAAAGAAAGTTCCAAGGAGAATTTTGAAAATTCTTGTGAAAATGAAAAGCGCCATCGAGGAGTTTTCTCTATAAATGATGAAATTAAGTAATAATAACAAGTCCATGAAGTATCGCGGTGACTTCTTGCAAAATATACTCCCTACAGCAAAAATTCTGTCGCGATTCCGCAATAAGAAACAACCTCTATGTGTTTTGCAATGGCTCTCTGGGAAGGTGTCAGCCTCCCATTGACTAACTGACCACGGAATTTTCTTCACTATTTGCATACAAGTTAATGGAGTTAATGTCTCATTGCGTTTAATGTCTCGATAAATTTGCCTTCCGGTGTTGCGTTTTTGCTTGCTGAAAGAAATTTAAATGTAAACGGCTAAAAAACCTGTACACGCGGGATATTTTTCTCACTTTCGCGACTTATTTCACGGATTTATCGCATGTTTGTCTTTTTTGCATAAATTTTCGTATGTAGGAATTGTTGGTTTTTCCTCAATCAATCCACGGGATGAGTTGCATAAGAATATACGCAACAAATTAAATATTTAACTTTGCTCACTCGAAGCAGAAGTGTTATTGAACTTTTATTAATAATTTTGTGTTATTAGCTGTGATTTTTTTACATACATATCTCTCCATATTAGCATAAAATCACATCTGTTTCAGGAAATTTCATTTCATACATAGTGTTTGTTTTGCAAATTTGATATTTGGGAACTTTTGAGAATAGATGAAACATAATAATATTGAAGATTATTATATATAATTTTTCACAATAATTTCGTGAGTTTAAATAGCATTTTCTGCACTTTCTTCTTTGACAAGTGGAAGAAAAAAGAAAGAAGAGCATAGAGAGAGAAAAACGATGGTAAAAGTGCAACCCAGACACGATCTAATTTAATGAGATTTTCAAAAAGATATTAAATCGAAATCCGTCTGAAAGATCTGGTTATTTTTTCTTCTCCTTTTAACAATTCGAGTCACACAATCCCAACCACTTTCTTTGAAAATGCTTGTGCAGCCCATTTGAATATGAATTCAAATTAATTTTGTGAATCGTCTGTGTGAATCCCCATCATCATTAGCCCCGCGTGGATTTGTTCCATATTAACAATTGAATGCATCTGGCGTTCATCTAACTTTGAACTGCGTGTGCGATTTTTTCTGCACCAACATAAAAGAACAAGTGAGGTGAAAAGGTAGAAAATGGGAGGGAAAACCATCTTGGCAGTTGTCGCCGCAAAATACGCGCCGAGATTAATTGATAAATTATACGGTGTTAAGTCAGAGAGAAAAAGAGTTGGAAAACAAACATGGAAAGTTTTATTTCTTGCAATTTTGTTGCCAATTTAGAAAATCGTGATCACTTTTACAAACTCGCATCAAACTATTCGCAATCTCAAGTGCGGCATCAAAAATTGCAAATACCTACCCGAAAATTCGCTTTTTAAAACTCCTGGCTCATCAATTCTTTCAAAATAAGTCATTTATAAACTCAAAAAATACTTTCTTTTATCATATAAGAACTAGATAAAATATTAAAGTTTGGTAAATGTAACTTTCAAGTAAATAATTTTTGCTTCAATTCGCAAAACAGTTGCGTTATCGTTGCCTCACTCTGTATTTCAGACACACTTTTTCTTTTCTTTCACCCAGTAAAAATTTCTTCGGCATTTTATGTGATCGTTTTGCCAAACAAAGTCTTTGCCGAAATCCACCAAATTTCATTCGATTTCTAACCATTAGGCCAAATCGGTCAAATGCAAAAGGCAAAAATTGAGATCGTGGGTTAAAATGTAAATATTTTTTATGGAGAAATAATTGGTGATGGTTTTAAAAGAAAAAAAAATTCTTCGAAATGATCAGCGAAAGGTGATCTTTAGACATTTTATGCATTCAATAGTGAAGAAATTATGCTGGATCTGTGTTGACACAATCTCCAACTGGTTTTCCCCTCATGATAGCATAATTTATTTTCTCTTATTTTTCCAGAATGCAGAAACCGTTGAACGACTGAACGAAGAAGGTGAACTGAGGAAAATGCTAAAGGCCTATAAGGTAAGAATGAAACATTTATCGCACACCTGGGATGTTCTTGTTTCTTCAAATAAATTACAAGAGATGAGAATTCCTCATTTCATATTCAAATCGTTTATCTTAAATTCAGTTAAATTTTCCATCTAAAAGGGAGAAATTCAAATGGACTCTTGATAGACATTAATTTAAGTGTTTTTTAAGTAAAAGTTCTGCACAGTTATTTCAACAATTAACCAGTGAACGATTGTGTTTATCAATAATTCATTCACAGCGGTAACATTATGATATAAGCTAAATGTGAAATTATTTCCTTCGTTACTCCCTATAAAGTGAAATAAATGAAAAAACTTTGATTAATTGTGATTGAATGGCTTTATTACACGCATTCTCTTTGATAAAATAATTTAGACAAGTCATTCTTTTGTTTCAATAAAGGCAACAGTTTCTTGAGGAGATTCTTTTAAATTTATTAAAAGTGATAAATGGTTTACAAGAGTCAAGAAAGGAGTGTCGCGTGAAGATTGTAAAGACATAAAATTTTATTTCATAGAACAAACGAAGATTATGCAAAGGAGAGTTATTTAATGAAAAGAATTTTCCGGTAAATTCCACATAAATTATATATAGAGAAATGCAGTTTTTTCTTAGTCCCTTGATAATCAAGTTCATTATCGAGATAGATTGATTGAAATCACGATAAGATTATTGGAATTTTTTACAGTAATATATTTAACGAGGCGCTTCGCGCCTCTCTTTGCGTGGTTTGTGGTTCGAGTAGTAACTTGGATCCAATAAATTAATTGAGAATATTCATTTAGAAGTTAAAAAGTCGAAGATAGGGGATATATGTATGAAAGGTTCCAAAAGAGGGTGGAGGGGCAATCCCCTATAATGTTAAGTTGCAGGGTACAGCACCCCAATCAACCTCTTCATACGTTTTGAGCCGCTGACGCTTCATCTTAGTAATGAAAAAGTCGAAAATGTCCGAAAAAATGGTAAATTTGTATGAATGTTACTGATAGGGGATGATGGGGCCTTCTCCTATAGTATGGGGTTGTAGGTGAACCCATTCTGATCAACCCTATCATACATCGTGACCAGCTAGTGCTTCATTTTTATGGTAAAAAACTCGAAAATACCCGAAAAATGGG
>CAKKOB020001085.1:0-23746 GCA_918844115.2 Phlebotomus perniciosus | reverse complement strand
ACGGAATGTATGGAGGTTATTGGCATGTATGGACAAAAAGTGCGTCTAGTGATTCTACAAAACATATGTGAAAATGAAGAAAATCGTTAGAGCCATTTTCGAGATATACCAAAAAAACATGTTTTTATAGGGGATAGGGGGGCTTTTTAGAAAAATGAAGGGCCTGGTCCTGATCCCTGGGTCGACTTTAGGGGGGGGGTCCCCCATAGACCCGAAGTCTCTAACTGCAACCGTTTGGCCTCCAGGTCAATAACAGACGGAGAATCGGAGAATCAGAGAAACATTTGGATTCCAGTATTGCCATTTTTGTGTCGGGGCAATAAAAAGTGAATGTTCTTTTAACGAATGTTCGTTAATATTTCCCAATTATTTCCCCCTTTGATTGCAATCCTGTCACTGACTTAGAATGACTCCGCAGTGAGATAAATCACATACAGAGGGGTATGAGACAGTAATTTCAATCTCGCAGTCTTTTTTCCTGTTTTAATTCACAGAAAGCCCAGTGACTCGTCTTGAAACGTCACTCCGCCTGCCTGAGACTGCTTAATTGTTTTATTTTTTTTTTAAATCACAATAAGATGAAACAATTGCTTTACCTTGGCAGTGTCCGGGCACCATGACATGAGGAACAGCTTCTGTTTCTTCGAGCTCTCTGATGTCCCTTGGCACTGGTGCATGTATTCAAAATCAAAGAGGCCATATCTAGTGAAAGAGATAAGAACCGTAAAAACAAATGCGCATCAAGTAAAACATCACCTCATAAATCTCTCTTAATAAAAAAATAAATGAAAAATCGCCCTTGGCAGTGGAATAAATCACGAGTATGAATCAATTGACAATTATTACTTTATAATATATTGCGAAAAGAATAAAATGACTCAGTTTTTAATTCTTTTGTGGTTTTGTGAAAAAAAAAAGACATCGTAAGTCTCAAATTCTCAACAATGAAAATCAATATCAAAAGGCAATAACTTTTTTTTTTCTTCAACCTCCTCTAATCACCAGTCATTCAGCGAGAAAGTGCAAAATAGCCAATAAACAAGGTGATAAATCAGGTAAATAAATTGTGCTAATTAATGATCAACAACACGATTTTATGTGGAAATGAGCGCTATTAGCATCGTAAAAAGAAAGATTTTTGCTTTATTAGATAGTAATACTTGTCATTCTGACACTGACAGCTCAAGTCAATTTTGACACTTGTCAAAAATTAAGCACTAAAAGGACTTTGAATGCCCTTTACTACTAAAATCGGATAAATTTATTTATTAAAATATTCTCCCAGCTTTGCTTTTAAAAGCTCATATCTGTCACCTTGACATTTCACAGCTATAACTTCAATTTTGACACCTGTCAAAAGTTTAACTATAAAGGACTTTAACAGCCCTTTGCCTACTGACATGGAGCCGATTTTCTCATTGATCAAATCTACTGGCTTTGCTTTCTACAACCAATATCTGTCACCTTGACATTTGACAGCTGACTTTGACACCTGTCAAAAATCAAATTTAAAAGAACTTTTCTAACAATGAAATTCCTATTCGCTAAATCGCTAATGCAACAACAGAAAAAAAATGATTTATAAACTCTACCCTTAAGGCTCTTTCTTCAGATTAACCTGTTCCGATACCTTCTTCCGCCAACATCCATTGTTTCAATCGAATGAAAGCGGGGTAAGTAATCGAATTCTTCATCTAACAGTCACATTCTTAATCAGGAGATAATCTCAGTGTATGATATCATCCCAATTAATGGGTATTGTGCTGTCAATAAAAATTCCCCCAAATAAAATAACATAAATACAAATCCTTACCGGCATTCACCGGGTCCTCCTTGCTGAATATCATCTAAAAATTGATCATACTCGGCATTGCGATCACCAACAACCTCCACATCGATCTGCTTCTCATCGCGAATGTAGAAGATCACATAGCGATGTTTTTTGTCCTTTTTGATCTCCTCATAGGTGGTTTTGCATGAATCCGATACAGTCACTCCTGACGCCTGAATTATGCCAAAAATTCAGGGTTAAAGTGGGAGAAGAAAAACAAGTGGACGAAAATTCATGAAAGATAATTATATTTTGTGAAATTTTCACAATCGGTTGGCATCACAAAATGTGAGAAGAGGATTGAGGGAACCCCAACAATTCCATATATGGACATGCGTAGCATTTTCTCTGCGTCTTGCACTAACTCACGGCAAAACACACTCTCTCTCGCTTCCACCTTGCATGCATTAATGGTCATGTTTCTCCTCGGCCACCCATCATGCCATCTCACTCACACACACAGTGACAAATCACAGTTAAGAGTGAGATGGGTGAATGATCAAAAAACCAAAATAGTCACCACACACAGTTACTCATCTCTCTCTCAAAACTCCTTCTCGCGCTCTCTTTCATTGATATTAAAAATGCATGATTCGTCACTCTCTTTTACCGGTTTATCACTCTCAATCTCTCTCCCTCTCTCTCTCTCTCTTTCACAAATCAACGACCAATTTTTACCATATTTGTAGAAAAGGCCTTTTTTTCGCACAACGTCTTCGCCAAAAAAAATGAGTCTATCAGCGCACTCCCCACTATCACCCCCCCTCCCTCCTCACCTTTTTTTACGGGTCTATTGCACTCTCCATCATGCTCAAGACAGCGATAAGTTGAACTTTTGAGGAAATACAAAATCACCCAAAAGAATGCAATTTCGTGCAACAATCTCTGTCGGACAATAACAAAAAAAAACCCATACAGAGAGAGCCCACAAGTGAGGAAGAATTTTAATGAATTTTGCCACGTTCCCGCGACAATTCGACCGTATCGCGCATTTTGTCAGCAATAGAAATACCTCAATGTCTGTCCATTTTAATTGAAATCTGTCAATTTTTTTCTCTTATTTCTTCTCAGCCTGTCACTCTCATCCCTAATTGTCCTGCACAGTCTCGGAGAAGATAAAAATATTAAAACGAAAGATATCCAATTGTGGAGAAGAAGGCAGACAATAAGTCATTCGCGCTCTCACACGGAAATTGTAATCAATGGCTATAAAGGCATCTTACGAAATAGTATCCCATCATTTTCTTCTCTCCCACCCAAAAATAGACGCGCGCGCGTGAAAAGGCGCCTCGGGAAAAATGTGCGCCTTCACTCCTATTGGGTTTTTCTTTCTCCTCTCTCTCTCTCTTTGGGGTGGAGGAAATTCCGTCATTCTCACGTGGTTAATCACCGTCAAAAAATCATATAGTGACAATGACCTCTTCTACCGCGCCATCATTACTCGGTCTCACACATTCACCCATGAGTATAAACGGCCCCCTCTCACAGAGACTTGGTGACTGTATCGCGCCTAAAATGCTCTCCTGTAGGCCCGATGGAATAAGTCTGGGTTGAGGAGGGTAATGAGGGTGATAATTTATCAAAATGGGGCCACCTTTACCCACCGGCGATTATTAACCTGCCCATATTTTAATAATTTTGATAAGAAATGTCATTATCTTCATGGTTATTTATTATTAATTCTTATACGTGGGCATCGTCATTATATTAATGTTTCTGTTTCTGAAGCTTCCAGTTTCTGATATCCTTTATCTATCCCGTTGTCTTATCAAACTTTTCAATTACGAGGCGCTTCGCGCCTCTCTTTGCGTGGTTTGTGGTTTGTATAGTAACTTGGGTCCTTATTTAAATTGATTGAGAATATTGATTTAACGGATAAAAGTTTGAAAATAGGGGATCTTTGTATGAAATATTTCAAAATGGATGGAGGGGGCTATCCCCTATAATAATAAATTATAGGGTACATTACTCCAATCAACCCCTTCATACATTGTGAGCCGCTAACGTTTCATCTTAATGATGAAAAAGTCGAAAATACCCGAAAAATGGGTAAATTTGTATGAGTGGTACCAATAGGGGATGGCGAGGCAACTTCTCTATACCCCAAAGTAATAGAGGACATCACCCTTATCATTCCCATCATACATCGCGACCCGCTAGTGCTTCATCTTAGTGGTCAAAAAGTCGAAAATGTCGAAAAAAGTGGTAATGGGAGGTACCAGATAGGGGAGGCGGGGGGAGTTTTTATATAGCCTATGTCCTAACCTGAGGTGCCCTCTATACCTATACCAAATATCAGCCAGATCGGTTGAGCCGTTTGGCCGTGATGCGCGTACACACTGACAGACAGACAGACACACAGACAAACATTTTGGAGATGGGTATTTTCGGACTCCTGGAGTCACGTCCGGTCGAGATTTAATGGTTTGGGGGTGATCAGTCCAATTCAGATATGCACACTCGGCTTTATGTATTAGGATCCACTCAATTGTATAACTGAAATTGCTGTTGTAATGCTTCCTGTGATAGTCTTATACTTCAGTGGAGAAGTTATTTCCCATTTGACTTTTATATTTTAAAAAAAGTATATAGCACCCATTTGAATATAGAGCTGGTCATCAAAGTTTTTGGTTGACAAACCATCTTTTAGGTTTCAATTCAATTCATATCAATGGATATCACCATCGCCGTCTTAATGTCGATACCAAACTCCGGGGCGAAACGATGGAAAAGCTACCGTGTTTATACCGCAGCAAATAATCTCGGATTTAACTTGTTCAATTTTGGCATTGAATAGTTCCCAATTGTATTGTATTTATCATCATTTTGAAGTTGGTGGACTTTCCAAAAGCAAAATGTTGCCATGACAAAACTTTTGGGATTGTCTTTTAAATTGAATAATTGGTCACTTGTATCTTGGAGAGGAGTCAGATCCCTCGAGCGCGTTGGACCGCCTTTCTTTCCCTCCCAATGGGCCTTCTTATTCCTCAATTTCTTACGAACTTCGTAAGTTAATCTTGTAGGAGTATTTAAGATGTTAGAGATGGGTCTTCGAAGGACAGCTCAACAGGCGGATGCACCCACGAGAGAGTAACCACACCATCACAACAGGCACGAAGGAACTATCTACTCTCTACGCCACATGAAGGCTTAGCTTAGATTAGATTAGAGAAGGGTGCCGATCCCGTTTAGAATCAGCTGCACCCAGGCCGCCAAACGGGCCCATTATGCATTCCCTTTTTTATGAATCAGATACTGAGATCACAGTCTAGTGCATTAATGGAGGGAGGACCGTTATCCCTTTGGTCGCAAAGTCCTCACACAATGCATGGAACGCTACTCTTCAGTTCCCATTCATTGGTCAATGTTCTCATGTTATTGGTGAGATAGAGTGACCATCTCTATCTCTCCGAGTGGGTCCGTATATATGCACAATTGGAAAATTTTACATCTACACTGAAGTATAACTTATACTCAGTGGAAGCACTACAACAGCATATCTTGTTGAGTGCAATTGAGTGGTTTGATTTTTTTTCCAATTGCTGAGTTCGAGATTTCGCCCGGACCTAGCCTCGATTTCACTGGCAACGTGGTGTGAGCAAGTAGCTCTAACCACTACACCACCGCCAGGCTTAACCCTTGTGATAGTCAATATCAAATATCGTATGGTAAGGTTTTTGTATGTGATGTGACCCAGTGCACTAAACCGCTGTAAGGTAAGGTTTATATGAGAAGTTTAACCATATGCGCCAAATATTCCACTACAATCCTTCTCCATGATTTCAAGACTTCATGCTCAGGAGTCGTCTCGTCTTGTCCTGATCCTAGGACAAGAGGTAGGCCGCAACTCTTCTTTCATAGAAGTAGGCGAACCGCAGATTTTAACTGAGTATCTCCATCTCACTCGCTCTCACACAGCTTCGTATACAAAAGTGAGACAGGTAACTTTGTTACCGAATTAATGTCTTGTCTCAATAATCAAAATTGCTCGTGAGATTCTGGCGTAAGATTTTTACAAACTTGTCTTAAAAAAAAAGTTCTGGTTTCAACCAGAACAGCGCCACTATAGCTCATTATCGACTTGTTTTAGCTTTTTCTAACTCTAGAGGAGAGCCATACAATCGTGCTGGGGGAGGCCAGTTCTCGTCAAATGTGATTTCCTGGCACACGGAGAAAAAAATGGTCTAATAATAGATTTCTCAGCTTTCCCTCCATCGCATGTGTTTTTTTTTCTTGTTGTTCTCAAGCGTGGAAAGACACGATGACGTCACTCTAACCTATCGATATCACCGACGATATCTCAATCCCAATGCTTATCTCTCTCGACCAGAGAGTGACTTTTCAAAGTGTGGAAGCTTTGTTTTCCTCTGCCAACCCATATAAGGCAACTTTGATAAGAGACTTGTCTTTGAAATTTCTCCCGAAAAAAAAAAGAGAGAACAGGTGGAAATGTACAATAATGGGCAATGAGCGATGCAAACAGGTGATTCATGCCACCTTTTTGCGCCTCCCCACCCACTATTGTGCATTTTTTTTGTCCACTCTTCGCCACAAAAACCAATTAATAAAACATGAATGAGTCTTCGTGAGGCGGAAGATCATTGCAAAAAAAAATATGGAGCTCTCCAAAAAAAGAGAGAAATCAATTAATACAAGTGGGCAAAAATGATTCAATGCAGAAAATTAAGGGGCGAAAAAGTGATTTTTTGGAGCAAATGTGTGACATTTTTCGAGGAGATATATTAATAAAATTTGAGTGAGTTGGTTTTGCCTCCGAAAGTGACTAAAAATAGCTAAGAAATTAACTGTTAAAATCACTCTCAGGCCATTCGCCGCGCTATTTATCGGCAGACAACGTGAAAAGGGGCCTCAATTTGCATTTTCATTAATTTTCTCGCAGAGGTAAAACAAGAAAAAAATAAAGATAAATTAATTGCACCGCGATTTCGTTGACAATTTCAATGGAAAATAATTATTTTAACAAAATGTTTTGTCTCGCCCACACATTTTCCCCACTCTGGTGGTGAGATTTGGCAAAACGCGAGACTCTCTCTCTCGGTGTGAGTGCAAAATGGCCGAGAAGTCTCACCCGCGAGATGGCAATAAGCTCCCCCGTGAGAGTGAGTGAGACAACCGTACATGATGTCTGCGATGACTAATAGCTGAGAGAAACTCTCTCAAGTCGGATTTTCGCGGAAAATACAGAAATTGCGGCTGAAAAGTGCTGCTAGTCAGCAAATTGGGGATATTCTCAAGCGATTGGGGGGTCTTCCTTGCGTGAGAGACTCCCACAGGGTGAGAAATGGAGCCCCCAGTGTTGCGAGAGAGAGAGTATGAGTGTGAAAAATGATGAGATGGCGTGAGAGAAAAACGCCCTTTCAGCCACACGGGAAAATTTCCGAGTCATTTTCTCAGCCCACCCACCCCCAAGCGGCACATTTTAACCCCCCGCACAACGCCCCGGCATCGCCCCCAGCGCCTCTAGCCCACCCCAAACCCATCGTAGCGCCCCATAGCCAGAAAATTCGTCAGTTGATCTTAGGAGGCCTTTTTTAGCCCATGACGAAGTGATTCACAAATGGCGGCCGCCTGCCGCAAAAACCGGCATGCGGCCGCACATTTCCACACAAAATATCACACATGCAGCCACACAGAGCCCCCCAAAGTGCAGATAAAGGTGTTGACATACCATTTTGTTGCGACAATTTACAAACTATTTCGCTAGAGTATCCGAATAAAGTGATCTACACAAAAATACACTAGAAACTTGCTCTTGTGAATTCAGTCCGTTCCGGTTGCACCGAAGGGGCGACAGCGACTGCCGCGCCGACGAGACGCGAGACCTTTTTCACCACCAGCCGGCGCTGGCATGCCAGCACTCGTGGCTCACTTCACTCGGAACCGCCGCGCCATCTACCCCGGCGCGCTGAGATTCAAAGCAATTCGAACTCGCAAGAAAATCAATTTCTTATCAAGAAAAGGAAAATATTTTTTTTTTAACTCTACTAATAGCTTTTATTCACAATCACTACATGCGTGAGATAATCCTAAAATTAAAATATAATATTAATATCCTAGATTATCTTATTGAAACAATTTTTACCAATAATTTTGTCAAAAAAGAAGGGACAATATTATCTTAACATAAATTTAAGCATTTTTCTAAATGAGGCCCCTCTTCTTCTTGTAATCCTCCAAATTTAGGGATCTTTTGCTCTTGGGGCCACTCTCTTCGGGCTTCACCACCGGCTTCGGCATCACGTTCACTGTTGTGACTGAAAAACGAGGAAAACTTGCTATAAAAACTGAAATTTCAAACTTTAACCTTACTTTTCTCCAAAATTTTAAACAGTTTTGAGGTTATTTTTCCAAAAAACAATTCTTAGACTTGGAAAAAATCCGGAAAACCTTTAAATTTCCCGATTAAACAAGAAATTCCGCGGAAAAACCAATGAAAAATGGTTAAAAATGCGTAAAACCTTACATAACCTCAAATAAATTTACGTAACCAATTTTATTCACTTTAAATTTCACAAAAAACACATTTCCACCAACAAAACCCACTGAAACTCCAAAATTTCCTAAATCTAGAGCTCACCGGGAAGTGGAACATCCAGATCAATCTCAAAATCATGGAGGGAGTAGAGATTATTCTCAGCACCCGGACCATTGGGCTTCCTCTCCCCCTCGTCGGCCTTCTTGCGACCCGGCGGCGGCGGAGCCGGCACCATTGGGGCCAATTCCTCCTCCTGATGTTCGCCCGCCTTGAAGGACATCCGTGGCTTCGTGGAGCGCCTCGTGAAGGGATCATCCACCCTCATACCCTTGTTGGCGCGCACCTGATAGGCGGGAAGGAAGAGCAAAAGGGAAGCAAATGAGTTTTGCTTTTGTCTCTCAACAATTTGCAATGAATTTTTGCACCTGTGAAGAGAATTTTAGGGCTTCTATAAAGACACCTTAATGCTATAAAATGGCAACTTGCTATAAAATTATAGCAACTGTTTCTGGGGAGACATTTTGATTGAGACCGGAATTGCCTAGATTTTTAATGGGTAAAATGAATGTTTGAACTTCCTATAAAATATTGTATTAAACATATGTTTTATAGGAAAATTAAAATATTTCCTATAATTCCTATAATTCTCTGCATTAAAATTTATGGATAATTTTTAGAAGTTAGCTATAACAAAACTTGCTATAAAATCTGCAGTTTCATTCTAATTTTTAGAAAATTAGATAACTTGTAGTTGAAATACGTGAAAAGTAACCTGAAAATTGACAAAGGCGTCTCAAAATATGTAAAGGTTTATCGATTTTAGAGAAACTTAAAGTTTTTCAGGATTCGTGAAACTTTTCTTGGATTTCCCGGGCGGGATTTACGAAGAAATCATGAATTTTCCCGGGATTTGCGAAACTTATCTTTCTTTTCACGAAGAATTCATGAGGTTTCTCGGGATTTTCATGACTTCTTAGATTTCGCGAAGAATTTCTCGGATTTAACGAAATTTTTCCTGGATTTCTCGGGATTTTCGAGACTTTTCTTGGGTTTCGTGAGACTTCTCGGTTTTCGCTAAGAATTCACAAAGTTCTCAGGATTCGTAAAACTTTTCCTGGTTTCCGTGAAGAATTTCTAGGGTTTTTCAAGATTCACGAAACGTTTCTTGAATCTCTCGGGATTCCCGAGACTTTTCTTAGATTTCTAGGGAATCGTGAGACTTTTCTTGGACTTTGCGAAAAATTTCTCGGATTACGCGAAACTTTTCTTGAGTTTCAAGATGAATTTCTCGGTATTTTCAAGATTCTCGACACTTTTCTTGGGTTTCGCAGAGAATTTCTCGGAATTCTCAAAGAATTTCTTAGGTTTCTCTGGATTTGCTAAATTTTTCTTGGTTTTTGCAAAGAAGTTCCCAGGTTTTTCAAGATTCTTTGAACTTTTCTTACATTTTCTTGGGATTCGTGAGACTTCTTAGATTTCGCGAAGAATTTCTCGGGTTTATCGAAATTTTTCCTGGATTTTATTCGGAATTTTCGAGATTTTTCTTGGGTTTCGCAGAGAATTTCTGGGAATTCTCAAAGAATTTATTAGGTTTCTCTGGATTTGCTAAACATTTCTTTTTTCTTCTTTCATTTTTCAAGTTTAGTGAAAGTTTTCTTGGATTTCTCGGGATTCTAGAAACTTTTATTAGATTTCTTGGGAATCATGAGACTTTTCTTGGATTTTGTGAAGAAATTCGCGAAACTTTTTTGGGTTTTCGAGAAGAATTTCTTCGTATTTTCAAGATTCTCGAAACTTTTCTTAGATTTAGCGAAGAATTTCTCCGGTTTAACAAAAGTCTTCTTGGATTTCTCGGGATTCTCGAGACTTTTCTTAGATTTCTAGGGAATTGTGAGACTTTTCTTGGACTTTGCGAAGAATTTCTCTGATTTCGCGAAACTTTTCTGGGTTTTCGTGGAGAATTTCTCAAATTTTTCAAAATTCTCGAAACTTTTCTTGGGATTCCTAAAATTTCTATAAATTTCTACATCAAATAGACAACTCACCTCCTCCATGATGGCCTTTTCCGCCTCCTCGACATTCCTCTTGCGATTCCTATCGTTGATGTAAGAGATAGAACTGATGCTGCTCGAGCGCTTCTTATCCAACTCATTAGCTCGCTCATCGATCTCCCGGATCTGGGCATTGAGCTCCTTCACCATCTCCTCATCCCCTCGTGTCGTGGCGTCTTCGCGCTGCTTCATCAACACTGTCTTGCGCATCGCATAGTTGGTGGGGAAAGCCCTAAAGCGATTCTTCTCCTCAATAATCTTCTCAATATCCTCATCCTTATACTCATACGCCATCGCCTCCTTGATGTCCTTCACCTTCCTGTCCACAGACTCCAGTGTCGGCAGTTCGACATCACTGCAGGCGCAAACATTGCGCCACTTCTCAAATTCCGTCTCCGAGAAGTCCTGATTGCTGATAAACTCCAGCCGGAAGACACGCTCTTGCGTCCCATGGCGCAATCTCATGCCCTTATTGGTGCGACTCTTGCCCAACTGATACACCTTCGCCGTCTCCACGATGCCCACAATCTCCGCCACGCGATACACCGGCTTCCCATTGTGATTCCCAATGCTGATCCTCACGAAGCAATTCGTCACGATCCGCTCGAAGATCGGCAAATGCACGAAACGCTCCATCTTATGTCTGGACAATCGGATCTTATTCAATTCATCGCGATTCGTCACGAAAACCGGTCTCTTCGGCACTGACGACACCTTCTCCTCCTCAGATTCAGATTCTGAACTCTTGGAATCCGACGAACGCCTCCCAGATCTCTTCTCGTCACTCTCACTGCCCGAGTCGTCACTATAGATGTCCGATGCCTTCAACTTCACCGCCGACTTCCCTCCAGACACCCCATCCAGCTCCTCCTTGTCCTCATCCCGCTCCCGCTCAGCCTGGCGCTTCGCCTCCTCCTCCTCACGCTTCTGCTTCCCCTCGCGACGCGCCTTGAGCAGAGCCATTGCGTTACTCCTCTTGTCGTCAGTCTTGTTCGCCTCAACGTTCTTCTTGCGCTCCTTGGAGCGCTCCTTCGGATCAAAGTACTCAGGCGCCGATCCGGAAGCCTCTTCCGGACGCTTCTCGGGCGATGGGGACGCAATCACCGGCACTGGTGGCGCCTTTGGCGGTGGCAGACGCTCAACAGTCACCTTCTTCTTCTTCCTCTCCGTCTTCCCGCGATCCTTGGCCCGTTCCGCCTTCTTCGCCTGTCGCAGCTTCTTCTCAATCTCCCAGCGTGTCTTCATCACATCCCGCCGTTCGATACGCTTAAAGATCTCCGTTTCACGCTCCTTCTCGGACAACGCCTCCAGGCGTGCTCGATCCTCCTCATCACCCATCAGGTTGTCATCGTAGCCATCATTGAACTCCGACGCTGAACTAGATTCCGAGTCTGTGGACACTTGACCCTCCTCCAGTTCGGATTTCTCATCCTCCTCCTCTTTGGCGGGCACATCCAGTGGGGAGGCTATCGCCTGGGGGGTTTCCACCTCAGAATCACTCTCCTCGCCGGACTCCGAGGAGCTTCTGCTCATCTTCTTGGTGCGCTTCTTCCGTCGTGGCTGGCCATTCTTGCCGTTCGCCCAGTCGGATTCGGAGCCGGATGAGTGTCTGGGACTGGTGGAGGCTAGTCTATCGGGTTTCTTCTTCTTCTTGGCCAGAGAGAGGAATTCCTGGGAGTGAAAAATGTGAGTCATTTGACAGTTCAGGGTCAACACACCTATTTTAGGCACTTCCCCACGGAAATTCCTTCAAATGTCACCTCAAAGGATCACCAGGTGGCCTAAAGGGCCCCACGGCGTGACAATTTCTGACTCCAAAGCGTGGGAAGAGCCCCAAAAACCCCCAAATGTGCTCAACTCACCGAATCCAAGTCGGATCCATCGTCATCGGTCTCTGAATCTATCAGGGGTTGGTTTTTCCTCTTGCCCATAGTGTGTGATGTATATGGGAGGTTCTGGCTAGACTAAAAACCAACACGGAGGCACGTACACTGGAGGAAAAACACCTATTTCCACCTTTTTCTCAACACCCTGACGCCGTTTTCCTACTGTGATGTGCGCCGACAGCGCCACTCGTGGCCCAGCGACACAACCATCCAGTCTTGCCAGATGCAAACCCACTAAATTCCGCAAGAGGCGCTTCAGTCGCAAGATGGTGCTTGTCAGATTGTGAAAACATTCGCCAGCTAAGAAAAAGATTTATTCACGTTTTTTTCGGGTGCGATTTAGCGGTGAAGTGATCATATTGCGCGTGAAATTTAGCATATTGTGCGATAGTTGATGTTGTGGTGATACTGTTGGTGATAGTGGGTGTGTGGTGGGGTGGAAAGAGGAGTAAAGAACTGTGTTTGCTTTTGTCCTGCCCCCAATGACCGCGGTTTTGTCCAGTTTTCACCCACTATTTCGCATTTCTCCCTCATTTCCACACACAATTCCACACTGTAATGTTCTCAAACGGTCTACCCTGTAATTTGCCCTTTCCCAGCTGCCTCGGAGTGCCAAAACACGAAAGGTAAGACACCAACAGCTTTTGTTCTGGCCATTGACACCCCGCCTGATCGATTCTTTGTCCCTCCGCCGCGGGCTGTATAGCGACGAACTCCTGCCCATCAGCATGGGGAGTCGAGAACCAGTCATCCTCAATGTCTATGACATGGTGAGTGGTGTTCCTCTTTGTTTGCCTTGTCGCCCCGCTTATCAGCTGTCGACAGGCATTGCACCAGCTAATCAATCCCTCTCCTTTGCTCAAGTACTGGATCAATGAGTACACAACATCACTTGGTCTGGGCGTCTTTCACTCTGGCGTGGAGATCTTCGGCACGGAGTTCGCCTATGGTGGTCATCCATTCCCCTTTACGGGGGTCTTTGAGATCCAGCCGCGTGATCACGATGAACTGGGTGAGCAGTTTCGCTTTCGTCAGAGCATCCAGATTGGCTGCACGGACTTCACGGAGGAGGAGGTGAGGAGGATTGTCGAGGAGTTGGGCAATCAGTTTCGTGGTGACAGATATCATCTCATGAACAACAACTGTAATCACTTCTCAAGCGCTCTGACGCAGATACTCTGTGGCCAGGAGATACCCAGTTGGGTCAATAGGCTCGCACATTTTAGCTCTTGCGTGCCATTCCTGCAGCGATGTCTCCCAAAGTGAGTTGGTTTTTCCCCATTTTGATCGGATTTCAGGTGGAAATTTACCAAAAGGCGGCGACTTTTAGCCAAAGTAGGTTTGTGTCTTGGCTAACGCATTGATTTTCTTGATAAAATGGATCAAATTCAGCTTGTCCAATCCGATTTGAGGACTTCAATTCAAGAATCCTTGATCAAATTATCCTGGTTTGCTTGGGTTTGCTTTGGTATTAAAATGGAATCGATGAAAAACAATTTATTAGCCGAGACACAAACCTTTTTAAAACAAGCTGTGTGATTTCATTGAGCTGAGAAAAGTTACTAAAAAGTTAATTCTAGAGGTTTTTTTTCTGAACTTGCTTAGGATTTTACTAGAATTTGGTTAAATAATTGAAGAAATTTTTTCACTTTAACAAAATTTAAGCTGAATTATCGGAATTATCAATACTTCCGACCTCCATTTTAACGAATTAGAATGTTTACCAACTAAACTTTGGTTGATTCTCAAAGAAAACGTTGGAAATTGTTATTTTTCAACCGAAGGTTTTTCAATTTCCATGAAAAACCGCCAAAAAATTAAGTTGCTAAGCAAAAAATGTTTGAAATGCTAAAAATTCAGTCAGTAGAAAACTTCATGCCAAGCCCATTTCCATATGCGTGAAATGTGCAGGAGATCACTCAACAAAATCATGCAAAACACCGATAAAAGTGTAGAAACTGTCACAGAGAGCATCCAACATCAGTTTTGAACGATTTTTTGGGGGTTTTCAGGGAATGGCTTACCCCGAACGCCTTACAGCAATCAATAACGGCCATCCAAGATCGAGGAGGCGCCGCAGCGAATACAACAGCGACTGCCGAATCTGACTTTGATTATGACAGCAAGTGAGGATAACTTCCGGAGAATTTGAGAGAATCTTTAGATTTTTAAGGCTTACACACACAAAATTCACACATTTAAGAAGAAAAAAAAATTGAGGACGTAGCAATTTTGAGAGGATATTCCAAGTCATTTTAGGAAAGCAAAGAAGGTCTCATTAATACCAAAATTTATTAGGATGAAAAATTGACTCATTATTTTAATCCGTAATTAATGAGATTTGTAGACTCTTTCAGGGCATTTTTCTGTTGCATCGTTTCCCTAGGATTAGAGAGAAAGAAGAAGAAGAATATTTCTATGGAGTCATTTAAAAAACACATTTATTGTTTATCTGAAGAATCTTGTGAGAGTTCTCAAGAGAAATTTATCCACCTTTGGAGACTTGTCTCGGTGAGATTGCATGTTTTGACTGTCTGTGAGAGTGTCTGGAGCTTTTCTCTTTTTGCATAAATCACCAAAAAGTATAAAAAAAAATGTCTAGTGTTTAAGATTTCCCACTCATTTCAGAAGCCCAATCTTTTTCTCCCCTCTTCTACATTGTAAATAGAATTTAAAAAAAACTTACATTTGAGATAGGATATTTGAAATACTTACTGAGAGACTAACGTGAGAAAAAAACAGGCACTAATTTTATTTTATGAATGAAAAAATAAACTAATCTCTCAAAATGGAGTTTTTTTTACTGTTTCATGCCTTACGAATATCTTTCTTGCAAGGACTTTGACTTTCCATGGTTGGTCGACCGGGTTGTGTTGTTTTTGGGCAAAACTTCCCGCCAAGAGTTTCTTAGAATTTCCGCAAGGGGCGTTAGTTGTTGCAAAAGGTGTTTTTTTGCTTAGTTTTCCATGCAGTGTTTTTCCTGTGCATTTTAACGTGAAATGAGCCTTCAGCAGAAGAGAAAACTCCTGTCTAGCATCGAGGGATGCCGCCCATCCCTCCACAATGGCCAACTGTTAGTTTCCACCGGGAATTCATCACTGGATCACATAATCGGTAAACATAACCTCAATTTCAGTAGTCTGGGAATGTTTTTGTTCTCAGTAAAAGGGAGTTTCCGGGACTTTTAGGCGGAGGATTACCCTTGGGATCGATTCTGCTCATCGAGGAGGACAAGTACAATAGTTATGCTAAGGTGCTTTGTCGCTACTTCCTCGCTGAGGGTGTCTACCGGCGGCACTCACTTTTCCTGGCCACCAAGGAAGACTCCGCTGAGGATTTCATCCGGAAGTTGCCTCAAGTGATAGAGGAAGAGGCTGAGAAGGCGACAGAGAAGAAATCTGAGGAGATGAGAATCGCCTGGAGGTACAATGATATGCCGAGAGTGAGTCTGGAGCAGGGATCAAGGAAGGAGTATTACTTTGATCTGTCCAGGAATATGCTTCCGGAAGTGTTAAAGGCTTCTGACATCACATGTTGGAACAGTGACGATGACTTCGCGCAGTTGGACAAGGCTATAGCAGAGAGACTTTGTGATGAGAAGAAATTCCTGAGGATCTGCCTGAATTCCTTGGGATCGCCTCTCTGGTGGACACGGGATGACTTCCCTGGGAAGTTGCTGAAATTCTTGACTCTCTTGAAGAGTCGACTGAGAACCTCCACGGCGGTTTGTCTCATATCCATGCCGACGCATCTCTTCCAGTGCCTGGATGACCATCTCCTGGCCAGATTGAGGATTCTCGCGGACTTTGTTGTGGAAATTGAGTCATTCAGTGGCGCTGAGGCGGAGACAAACGCCATGTACCGCGAATATCACGGACTCGTGCACATTCATCGAATCTCAGCGCTCAACACGTTGGCCCCCTTCCGTCCGGAAACCTTCGATTTGGCATTCAAGCAGCGCCGGAGGAGATTCGTCGTGGAGAAACTTCATCTGCCACCAGGTAGGACTTTTCTCTCATCTCTCATTTCCGGTTCATTAGCGCTTCATGGAATTCCTCCTTTGCAGATATTGCGGAACTCAGTGACACACTGGTGCCTCGTCCGGGAATGTCGTGCGGCTCCGCGGCATCGGGGGCACGTGCGCTGGACTTCTGACGAGCGAGAGAGATTGTGGATGATGCAGTTGGTGGAATTTTGAATGGTGAGCGTCAAATGTTCCGCTTGGCTGGCATTTCCTTCCTTCCATAGAGCACGCGATAAGCCCTAACGAGCTCTCAGTGGGTGGGATTCTCTTGGGGGAAACATAAAAAGGATTAAGTTTGGAGGAAAAGTGTTTGAATTGCTAAATTTTGGGTTATTTGGAGGATTTTGTGCGATTTTTGGGTTGAAATTGGTTGAATTTTTGTAAAAAAAAAAAAAAAACTTCACGAAATCTGCTAGAATTTCGATTGAGATTTCCGCTAGAAAATTATTAACAAATTGCAAAAAGAAATTTGGAAAATTTTAGTATTTTAGATTCAACTTTAACTTGTTTTCTAGCAGAAATTTAATGAAGAATTCTAGCAGAAACATTTACGTAACAGTTCATGCATTTTCTGCTAGAATCTTATAGATTTTCTACAAAAATAGAACAAATTCAGATTGTCTGATCAGTTCACGTTTACATTTGGACTAATCTGAATCCAGATTTCCCTTTCTTGTTTCCAATATGGCCGGTGAGTGTTCCCAACTCAACGAAAACAGTCGATCGCAGCGCCACGCTGTTTTGCCCCAATCTCATTCCCCCAGTAATTAAACCGTTAAAAGGCGAAATAACACGTTTTGACGCATTTGATAGTGTTTAACTAATCGTAGCTAACATGTCAGATAGAATGAGAGAAAAGATATTGTTTACGAGTGAGTGAGAGATCCGATAGTTTGACAATCAAGAAATGTCAGATTCACCACGAAGTGTTAATTACGTTAAAACGCCTTTAAGTGGCTTAAAACGCATTTTAACGTAGTTTATTTGCGTTAAACCGGATTTTAAGCCAAATAAAGGTTTTTTAACGTAGTTTAATTGCGTTGAAAAGCGTTTTTACGCAATAAAACTACGTTAAAACGCATTTTAAGCCTATTAAAAACGTTTTAACGTAGTTTAATTGCGTTAAAACGGATTTTAAACCGGTTAAAAACGTTTTAACAAAGGTTAAATGTGTTTAAACGCATTTGAAGCTGGTTAAAAGGGCTATAATAACGAAGTTTAATTGCGTTAAAATGCATTTTAAACTGTTAAAAAGCGTTTTAACGTAGTTTAATTGCGTTTAACCGGATTTTAGGCCGTTTAAAGGCGTTTTAATGTAGTTTTATTGCGTTAAAAAGCATTTTAACGTAGTTTAATTGCGTTAAACCGTATTTTAGGCCGTTTAAAGGCGTTTTAATGTAGTTTTATTGCGTTAAAAAGCATTTTCAGCCGGTTTATAGCATTTTACCACAGTTTAATTGCGTTAAAACGCATTTTAAGCCGGTTTAAAGCGTTTTAACGAAATTACGCTACATTTAAACGCATTTTAAGCCGGTTAAATATGTCTCTCAACTTTGTTTAATTGACATTTAATCCTAACCAAACTAAAAGTTTGCTACCGGACTATTTTCACTTATAAACGCAGTATTTGTGTTTCACTCCCGAATTATACTGTTAAGCAGATAAAAAAGGCTCTTTTCTGCCTCGCAATAGCTGTTAATGGCCCATTGTGTGGTGGCTTAAGCCGAAAAAAGAGCCACTCTCGCCGAGTGTGCTCAATCTGGAGGCTCGCCACACATGAGAGACTCCCTGAAAACCGTTGAATTGTTCGGGGTGTCACACTCTGTGATTCCCACTCATACACCCACGCCAGCGCCATTTTTCTCGCCCTCCGCAGTCTCTGCTTTCAAGCTCATCTCCGTGGAGTGTTGAAGAATTTTTCCTCAGGGTGAAATTTCTGGTGAAAATTGTGGGAGGAATAAAAAAAATCAGGGTCATATCTCGAGTGTGTCAACAGTGTCTGAAGAGGATCCGCTGGTTAAGATGTGAGCGAATCGCTCAGGTTCAGTGTGTTCGTTGCTTTAAATCAAAGCACCTTGCCAAGATGTCCGCTAGGGACTGGCAGGGTCACAAAGTCGTTCTGGGCGCCACGAATTTTGTCTTTCTGGCATGTGGTATGGCTCTCCTGGCCGGTGGATTCTTCCTCTTCACGGATAACCCAAGGATTCTGCTGTCGCGCCTTCTGGGCGCCACCAGTGAACAATTGGCGGATCTGCCACAACCTCTCTTCTTCTATATCGCTCTAGGACTCGCAGGAGCGGGCTTTATCGCTGTCTGTGCTGCTCTCATTGGATGCTGGGCCGCCTGTTCCGGCACCTATTGCATCCTATCCGTGGTGAGATTTTTGTGCGCCAGTGAAGCTGGAGTCTTTGTTCAGTTCTCTTTTCTCTCTCATTATTACAATTGTTAATGATCAGGTAGAAAGTTTTTTTTTTTGGGTGGAAAAATTATGCGAATCTCTTTGTCGCTTCGCAGTACTTCCTGGTGGTTTTGGTGCTTCTGCTGATTGAATTTGGGATTTGTCTGCTGATCACGCTCTGGCCACAGTGTATGGGATTGGATCTCGATGAGACGGAGATGGTGAGGGCGCTACAGGGGAGTTATGGAGTTCCAGGGAAGGAGCAGGTGAGTCACTGGGAACGCAAAATAGAAAATATTCTTCATAGTGCTTTAAAAGGGCGTTAAAATGCTTTAGGCGCATTTGAACGCTTTAAGCAGCCCAACAATAAAACGCTTTAAGCGCGGTAAAACGCTTTTAGCACGTTTAAACGCTTTAAGCGCGGTCAAACGCTTTAAGTGCGGTAAACCGTTTTTAGCACGTTTAAACGCTTTAAGCGCAGTCAAACGCTTTTAGCACGTTAAAGCGCTTTAAGCACGTTAAAACGCTTTCAGCACGTTAAAACGCTTTAAGCACGTTTAAACGCTTTAAGCACGTTAAAACGCGGTAAAACGCCTTAAGCACGTTTAAACGCTTTAAGCGCGGTAAAACGCTTTCAGCACGTTTAAACGCTTTAAGCACGTTTAAACGTCTTAAGCACGTTTAAACGCTTTAAGCACGTTTAAACGCTTTAAGCGCCGTAAAACGCTTTAAGCACGTTTAAACGCTTTAAGCGCCGTAAAACGCTTTAAGCACGTTTAAACGCTTTAAGCGCGGTGAAACGCATTAAGCACGTTTAAACGCTTTAAGCGCGGTAAAATGCCTTAAATACGTTTAAACGTTTTAAGCACGTTAAAACGCTTTAAGCGCGGTAAAACGCCTTAAGCACGTTTAAACGCTTTAAGCACGTTTAAACGCCTTAAGCACGTTTAAACGCTTTATGCACGTTTAAACGCTTTAACGCCTTAAGCACGTTTAAACGCTTTAAGCGCGGTCAAACGCTTTAAGCGCGGTAAACCTCTTTTAGCACGTTTAAACGCTTTAAGCGCGGTCAAACGCTTTTAGCACGTTAAAGCGCTTTAAGCACGTTAAAACGCTTTCAGCACGTTAAAACGCTTTAAGCACGTTAAAACGCGGTAAAACGCCTTAAGCACGTTTAAACGCTTTAAGCGCGGTAAAACGCTTTAAGCGCGGTAAAACGCTTTAAGCGCGGTAAAACGCTTTTAGCACGTTTAAACGCTTTAAGCGCGGTAAAACGCCTTAAGCACGTTTAAACGCTTTAAGCGCGGTAAAACGCTTTAAGCACGTTTAAACGCTTTAAGCACGTTTAAACGCCTTAAGCACGTTTAAACGCTTTAAGCACGTTTAAACGCTTTAAGCGCGGTAAAACGCTTTAAGCACGTTTAAACGCTTTAAGTGCGGTGAAACGTATTAAGCACGTTTAAACGCTTTAAGCGCGGTAAAACGCCTTAAATACGTTTAAACGCTTTAAGCACGTTAAAACGCTTTAAGCGCGGTAAAACGCTTTAAGCACGTTTAAACGCCTTAAGCACGTTTAAACGCTTTAAGCACGTTTAAACGCCTTAAGCACGTTTAAACGCTTTATGCACGTTTAAACGCTTTATGCACGTTTAAACGCTTTAACGCCTTAAGCACGTTTAAACGCTTTATGCACGTTTAAACGCTTTATGCACGTTTAAACACTTTAACGCCTTAAGCACGTTTAAACGCTTTAAGCACGTTTAAACGCTTTAAGCACGTTAAAACGCCTTAAGCACATTCAATTTGAAAAAACTCTGCTGGGAATTCCTGGTTTTTGGGGATTTTTTCCCACTTAAAACATTTCTATTTTAGAAAATCTCCTTTATTATCAAAATGTTTACAGAAATCTCGCTTAAAATTACTAAAAATCAATTTTAAATTTATTTTCTAGTTCACAGCAGCGATGGATCTCGCTCAGACGCTGTTCAAGTGCTGCGCCATCAGCAGTGACATCAACTACGACACCTCCCTGTGGAGACTCCAGGGATTCGGCCACCGGGAGCTTACGGTGCCCCTGACGTGCTGCGCCCTACAAAACTCCCGGGATCGCAACGCCTATCTGGGTCCCAAACCCATCAACCTGGCCCTCTGCCAATCGCTCCAGAGACACGAGTACCAGAGCTTCCGGCACCTGGAGAGCTGCTACGATAAGATCGATCTGTGGTATCGCCAGCAGTACGTGATCTTCCTGGGAGCCGGCATGATAATGGCCATTGTGGAGTTTTGCGTGTTGCTCAGCATCATCCTGGCCTGCACGAAGCACGCCCGGCAGCGCCAGAGGCGCAAGATGTCACTCCGGCAGATCATCCGGGAGGTGGATGAGGCGGAGATGGAGACAGATGGTGGTCAGGAGAGCATCTCAATGCCTGATTTCACTCCTCCTGCTCCAACTCGACTCAGCAATCGCTCCCTCGCGAAACCCCGAGTACCTCCCAAGCCCACCCACGTGACTCAGAGGACTCCCGAGGGAGAGCCTCAGTACCGCCAGGACGATGGATTGCCGGATGTGCGGAAGGTGTTTGTTCAGCCGCCAGAATATAAGCCCAAGCACGTCACGACATTCAGACCCGCCGCGGCGGATTATCACATCTCACGGAGTCACCTCGTGTAGCCCCCAATTTAGTCTGTAAGTGATTTTCCATCGATTTTTCTCACGTGTTCTCCCTCTTGCAATAAAATCTCCCGCCAAAATCTCCCCCCACCTTTTTCTTTGCGCTCTCTTTTTCCGCGATGCGTCGCCACCTTCGCTCTTGGCTCTCTCGATCTTCAGTTTTTTCTCGCTCGTCGCGGGTGTCGCGTCGTTTCTCTCGGTGTTGTCGCCTTTTTTCCTTAAAATATCACTATTTTCCCATTGTATTTGAGTGAAAAGTTGATTTTATCTTCTCACGGACTCTATTGGACACTATCACAGTGATTTATGTGGTGATTTATCCCGTGAGAGACTTTATTGAAACAATTTCTTTGGTGTCTCTCTCGCTGTCGCTCTCTTGACAGTTGACAACAAAACTATGAGTTTCCCTTCTCAGCACTTTTTTCATGCTTTTCCGGATGTTTTTCGGGGAGTTTTCACCATGTAGCGGCAGTAGGTGACTCTTCACGGCAGTATTGGGGATTTTCAGGTGAGTTTTGGGTGAAAAAGTGCAGAAATTCGGGGAATTTATCTAGTGAGAGAGAGAGAATCCTTAAGAGAATGCTGCTGATGCTCGATGGTGAGTGCAGCATATGCTTTATGTGTAGGAAAAGGACATTTTCAAAAGATTTTCTTTTGAATTTTAACGAGAAAAAACGATTTTGTTTTCCCGGACAGCTTTTCTTATTTTCTTTTCATTTTTCCATTGATTATTTTGACTGATAATGTGATAAATCACCCCTCAAAGCAGCTTAGAGAGAGTTGGGGAGGAGGAGAAGTGTGTGTGAGAGGGAGAGAGAGAGAGAGAGCGTGTGCGAGAGAATATAAAAAGGGAGCTCTCGTGGCTTCATTTTTTTCTGCTCACCCTCGGGAGTGCGTCTCGGGTCGAGTTCGTGGCTCGCGAGGGATGTCGGAATGGGAAACATGTGGCTCTCCTTTGCTCAGGGGTTCTCCGGGAGGGATGTTCTCTCTCTCTCTCTCTCTCTCATTGGCAAAATGATTGCCGACAAGTTGCATTTCCTCCCGCTCTTTTGGTAATCTCTATCCTGCGGAGGATCTCCGTAACTTCCTGCGATTTCCACCTCGAAAATGCATCTCAGTTGGGCATCTGGTGGCTGGCAGAAGGTGCCATTGGCCTCGTCGCCCCTTCGTCAAAGAGACCTCAAGATGTTCCCTCGAAGAACACTTATAAAGCTGCATGCAATAAAGAGGGAGACCGAAGGCAGTCATAACAAGGGAAAAAACAGCAATTTCTCGACCTTTTCCAGCTCTCTTAATATACTTATTTAACTAATGATTTTTCGAAAGGGATTATTATTATTTGCTTCGTTGCTGAAGCATAAACTTTGGGTCGCACATAATTTTTGGGATAGAGACTTTTCAGTTGTAATGTTGTTTTTCTGGGTGGCTTATCGAGATATTCTTCGCACAAAGTTGCTAATTTGTTGACAGACGTTATATATTTTGACCAAAATAATAATCGAGGTAAGCTAAGATCGTCTTAGAAGCTAAGGGATTCTTTTTGGTTCTAACTTATTTGTGACTGAAGAGCCATCTGCAATATTTTTTTGAGAACTTCATACGTTCTGTTTTGGGGTGTTTTAAACCTTTAAGAAATTATATTTCGAGAAAAGAAATTTTTCCAGAGACTCCTAAGCTAAGCTTAAACTTGAAAATGTTTTAATTATGAATGAAAACTTTGATGAAACTCACGCGTGAAGTGAAGGGTTAAAATATTGGCTATATCAATGTAAATTGCAAATCCATTCAAAAAATCATTGGTTAAAACCAAGTTAAAACAGATTTCTCTACTGATTCTAATCATTCTAATAATGAACTATTATTAATATTAGAAAAAGTCCATTTAAAAGAGCAAAAAATGTATAAATTTTAAAGTCTTTAATTAAATTAATAAGGTGAAAATATTAGGCCATTAATACCACGATAAGCGGCATAGTTCGCATTAAAGTCAGTAAATTTTTCAAATATTTGAAAACTCAAGTTTTTCAAGATTCAAATAAGCAAAAAAGAAATATAAATAATTAATTTTACAAAAATTTTAGTTGGTTTTTCAAGGGTTTTCAAGATTATTAACTTAAAGTCCTCTAAACATTAGGAATTTTTATTTCTCGGTCAGAGTTAACCCTTTAATGTTCAGTGGTAGTTAAACAATTTTCAATTACCTATCAATCCAATATTTTTTTATGCGCTGCTGTCAAATTCAACCCCTTACGGTGATCCGCCATTTTGAAATACCCCAAAATTTTTCGAATACCTTGGCTCTTATGGGATGGATCAGCCTCAAATTTGAAAGTTCCCTTTAAACTCGTCCCTGGGATCAGGACCAGGCCTTTCATTTTTCTAAAAAGCC
>CAKKOB020001084.1:0-27992 GCA_918844115.2 Phlebotomus perniciosus | reverse complement strand
AGGGTCGCTGTGGATTCCAAATACGGTCACACTTCGACTCTACTCTTTACCACCAAGTTTCAGCTGATAAGCGAATTGCATTACATCCCGAGGTGGCCCACCGAATCCCAGCTTGCAAAGCTAAACTTGACGTGTGCTTTGCCATTCTTTTTCTAATTTCATCAAACCCATTCGACAAGAAAACACCAGACTTTATAGTCCCACTAACTCCCTCTTTCCTAAACGCAACGTGTCGGGGCACTCCGCCAAGTCTAAACTTGGCATTTCTTTTCTGGGGTGGAAATCATCTCTTTTTGAGCTCTTATGGCTTATTGTCGGAAGTCGACAATCGTTGTGAAAATTCTGCAAAAACGGTTTTTGGAAAATTTATAAGGAAAAAGATAATTATTATTTCGTCACAGAATGTGTGGAGATGCGCCGCGGAAATTTCAAAGTTATCTCGCGTATGAGGTTCAAAGTAAATGTTTATTCTACTTAATAATACCTGAGTTTGACTCGCACGGCATTTTGATACAACACCGCGCTTGGTATTTATACGCTTCTTTTTAGCCCCCCGACCAAAAGGAATCATCAAACACAAGTCTCTCGTGTACTGAGAGGTGCTTTTGAGGAGTATTAACACGATGAAGCACACAATGTGGGATAATATTGGTTCAAATAGACAATTACTTAAATGTTACCACAGACGCTGCCTCTGTATGTGGTGTTTGCCATCACATCCAACAGAACCTCTTCACCTCAGCTATTGCCATGCGAAATCCCAGAAATTCATGTCACCAAATCATCTTTTCTGATGCCAAACTCCTCAATATACGGTACCCTCATTTGAATTTTCCACACAGACTTTCCATCTTCGACGTCAGGTTGAATTTCTCACTCGTCAACGTCTTGGCATGTGAATATCTTTCGACATCATCGCATGCTCGCATACACTCAATCAATTCCTCACGATAATTTCACCGAAATGGAGCAAGACATGCGGCTAAAGCTTCGTCTTCATCTGCCTGGCAACTTCCATCCCAAAAGGAAGCATCCTCGAGAGAGGATTCCCATAGAAGATTCGCATCAGAGAGGGAAGTTCGATAGTTTGAAGATTTTCAGATCATTTTAAAAGAATTTGGATGACTTTTTTAAACAATTTGGTTTGGATAATGAACGATGAATTTTGGTTGGATTTAAGTAATATTATTTATTTTTTCTTTTGTATTGAGAAAATCGGAAAATAATTGAATATGAATAAATGAAACAAAGCAGAGTAGCAATCTTGGTAGCAATTAATAACCTTTGATGACTTTGATTAGCAGTTTTTAAAATTTGGTAAAAATATAATGACTCTATTACAAAAGAAATCAGCTAATAATTAATTTTGTATTATGTATAGGTAACTTGTGAATTTATTTTATTTTAGAAAAATAATCTTCTAAAATATCTTCTTATATCTTAATCTATATATGCAATCCCCCGAAGCTGCTCTATATGTCAACTCTGCCCTCCTGTGAATTGATGTAGTGGCGCGAGAGCGGCATTTAATCATCAACAACAACTCATCAGGCAGTCTCTCCTGACGACAGAATAATGGTGATGACATCGCGATTATGGAGATGTCGCGGATGACGAAGACGTTGAAAGCGACACGAGGATTTAACTTTTGAGCCAGCAAACCCGTGGACCACGTCAGTCCATCCAAGTGAAAGTGACAGTGAAATTGAGGCAAATAAACACATAAATTTCCACCATCCGCAATTGACGGTGGATCCAAAGAGATGTGCAGATTGTTGTTTGTGCCGACTTCAGGCCGGGAGGGTTGAATGAGTCGACAGAGAGGATATATTAAAATATTTCATCCATCGTCCTCAATCATTGTGCATGATGTGGGTGGGTAAAGGGCGAGCAATTTTTCCCTCCAAGAGCTCATATGGAGTAATACAAGTGTCCTATTTGGAATTGGTTGAGTTTCTTTTCATGGCTCTGAGTATTTGCTGATTTATTTGTTTTTCTGGGGCTTCTCCCTCGCATCAGCTATTCCTCACACAGTCGACAAAGTTGCCGGGAGAGTCGTTTGGGAAGGTGACGCCTTCGGATCTACTAACTTCTCGCATATATCATCAGCCAGTGAGCTGAATTGGTTGTAAGGGCGAGTGCCTCTCGTGGAAACATGTCAGCCATAGATCATCGGGTTGGAAAGTCAGCATTTGACAGAATCTCGCCTGAATGACACTGAGAGTCCCTCGGCACCCACCCCTCCTTCACTGGGAGAACCCATGACCGACGAAAATATCCTCATCATCGTCCATATGTGTGACACTGTCTCATACACTCTCAAGAGTCTCGAGGAACACCAAGAGCGCGCATATAGTATTTTTGCCAGCCAGATGGAGGGCCATAAATTAAACAATAATTCAATTCCTTAAAATGGGAAACGGCATCACGAATTGATGGTTTCACTACGTCTGTGTATGAAGTGCCACCTCGACTCTCATTCCACCGAGCCCACCCTCATTGTGAGACATTCTTTCGGGATCGGCAGGAGGAAGGGACGGACCGCGGCCAAGAGGCGGATAATTTGAAATATTTGTGCTAAAATTTCGTGATTAAAATAATTTTTTTAAGCTGTTTATTCTGGTAAACACATAACATTTTATTTTACATTTGATTAATAAAGATAAGCAATTGGATAGTAAACAAACAAAACAAAAAATAACAATAAAAAATTGATCAGAAGAAAGTCGATAAGAATACAGTTAGTTCATTCTTATATTTAAGTATGTAGAACAAATAAAAATGTAAGGTCAGGAAATTAATAAATAAATTTAGAAAAAACCCAGACATTTCCGATAGGAAGAAGTCTTTTGTGTTTAGTTTGGAAAGAGTGGGGCAGATGCGGACAAAACACATTGTTTCATAAACGTAATTTTCTACGATCTTATCTTGGATATAAATAAGCTAAATAAGATTACATATATGAGGATTTTAATGATTGCAAGCATGAAATTTTTTCTGAATAGATATAAAGGATTAATGAAAGTCATATAGCTTGTCCGTATCTGCCCCACATTCCACTAATTTCTCATACATTGTAAAATATTTTCGCGAAGTTTCTAATCTTAGTCCCTTAAGAAATAATGTCCTTGTCTCTTTTTAATAAATTACGACTAGTTCTACTAATGGGTTAAATAAAATACATAGCAAATTGATATCGCCTAAACTCATATCCTCGAGATCACTGAAACGCCTGGTTAGTCCAACTTGTCCGCCCCTTCAGGGTGGAAATTCCGTGAGATGGAATATGCTGCAAAATATGATGATTTGTATGAAAAGTTGGTCGACACAGTGCAGAAGAGAAACTTCGATCCAACACGCCGCCATCAAAATACACCGTGATTTACTGGCCTGGTGTAGGAGAGATGGAGGATGGATGGAGGCCTCTTCTAAATGTCTCCGGGTTGGAAACTATATATCCCAAAGCCTCTGGCCCGGGCTGTATTTAATTAACATTTATGATATGGAATTGGGTGACAATTTACCCCCTTCCGAGACTGCAAAAATTTGACACTGGCTGTGTGCAGATGGGAAATTAAAATTTGATTTACTCTTTCATGAAACTCTCTCCCGGAAATTAATTAGCACGCACACAAGACGAAAGAGTTCACCCCCTCTATATATATTAGGTACTTGGTATGCAGATGAGATGGAGCTTTTTTCCACTGGCAAAGAGAAATTTTCTTTGAGATTTTGTCCCCGAAAGGGGATCTTCAGTGCTTCAAGAGAAACCTATCTTCTTTTTCAAAAGGGAAAGGGAAACGATGTATATACGTACAGTTCACCTGCCCTATCAAATTTCGTCGTCAAAAATTGTCAAACATTTTTTTCATCTTACTCTCTCAGTCAACCTCATTTCACCAGAAGCGGAAATGGCTGGAAAAATGACTGAAGTATTTCCCAATAATTCGAGTGGGTGCTTTTTCGCTTCTGCGATGGGTGTAAATTGCCTTGAGGATAGCAGAAGCGAGTGCTTCCATCAGAGATCTAATATGGCAGAAAAGGAGCAGTCAATCTCTGTATAGAGAGATGGTAGCAAGTTGTATATGACAAAAAGAAAATGGTATATCAACCATCCTCGTTCTCTCTCAAGTTTTCCAAGGAGAAAGTGCACGGTTCGATAGTCGTAAATTTCGTCTTTATCACCAAACTGTCAAACGCGTAGCAATTAGAATATTAATGGCCCGTTTTCGGGCTTAGAGAAAGAACGATTTATTGGTGTTGTGAGGGAAGGAAAACAACTAACTGCTACCAGAATAAATGCCATAGGAAGATGTGGAGACGATGGAGGGGTTGGTACGAAGGTGCCATTTCATCCCATCAAAAGCAAAGCGCCCAAGTCACCAGCAATGAGATGTTCCCTTCACAACCTCCAAAAAGGCGTCTCCATCGAAGGGGAGAGAATTGTGGCAATAAATAGGGTGTTCTTCGTGGAATTAAATTTTCTTGACTCCTCTAGCTATAATTTTCCACTCCTCACCGTTTGAATTTATACCAACCTTCCGCGGTATTCTATTTTTTATATTTATCAGGCAAAAAGGAAAAGCTCATCGAGAAAATGCAAACAATGCTTAGCGAGGAATGTGCATGGAATAAAAATAAGATAAATTTATGAAATATAAGGGATAAATTGTGGAGACAGGATGTCCGGATATGAAGAGAACTTCGAAAGAAGTAAACTGAATTTATATATTTTATTTCACCTGAGAGTGAACAAAAAAAAACAAGAAGTAAAAGAATGCAAACAACTTCCGTGGCGGGTTTTTTTCGGGAGGGTGAAATTCAACCCACAAAAAGCTAAAAAGATAAGAGTCTGAACCCTCTTTGCGATGTGATAATACTCACCCTTGTTTGGATGAGGCGTATGTTTCTTCATTGACGACAAAGAGGCATTTAGCAATCGGTTTATGCAAATGTAATGACCAATTCAGTGATATTTTATTTTATGAAATTACAACAGCCCTTCTAATGCTGTGTAAATTATTACAGAGCGATGAATTTATCTTCGTGATTTTTATTCTATCTTTTAAGGGGAGACACTAATAGTCAAAATTTCTCTGTCGTAGCATCTTTTTGAATATTTCTAAACAGAAATCATAGTATTTCCGCCATTTTTGGGGGTGCAGCACATAATTCTCTATATTAATCCATTAATTGTGAGGAAAATTGCCGTGCAATTCACCCAAAATGATCCTCAAGCTGTTTTGGGGGTGGAATTTCTAGTGAATCATGGTGAGGAGCAATTTGTGCAATTTCACAAGAGAGAGAGGAACATGATGATTGTGCATAGAGAATATCATAATAAAATCCAAATGGTGCATGCAGTAAATCCTTTTCTTGACAGACGAGAAAATATTTAATGTGTTTTGAGTGAAAAATCAACAACAGAAGCTTCTGGGGTTTGGGACTCAGCAATTATACAGAATTTTCTACTTAGACGATGGCCAGTGGGTGCTTCATAAATCCACCGGTGGAGACATGTATCAAAAATTGTTTTCGACATTTTTGTTTAAACATCCCCCACCTCCCCCTCAACTTGGTGCGTCTCTGGAATTTCAGCAGGAGAGAATTTTCAGCGGTTGAGAGACCATTTGGGACAATAGTGTGTGCTTGGGGGTGTAAATGGGGTTGAATGTTGCAGTGGATACTTTCTCCGTAATATATTTTATAAAAAGCAACTGGGTAGAAGAGGTAAATAAATAGAATAATAAAAATAGCGCAAATAATAAAAGGGGTAATCCAGCAAACATTCTCGAGTTCCAGGCACTTCCATCAGGGGTTGAAACACGGGTGGACATTCCTAAATTAATCCCTCTTGTGCACCCCCAAACCAACCTTTTGAGGAGTGTATGTGAGAGCGCGGTGAAAATTATATGGCAAAAACCTTGAGCGCAGAATTCAAATGTCACGAATGTTTGATTTATAAACACCCTTAGAGCTTAATGCCAGGGCTGGGTGGTGTGAGGGTGGCTCACATATAAATATGAATGATAATAAGAACTCTTTTGGGTCGGTGTGTGCACTGTTGTGTCGTCGTTTTGAGAAGAGTCGAGGTGATATTCACTCTCTCAACTCTATGGTCATAGTTCCACTGTCGTTACCATTCTCCTCTTCTTTCGCTACCCCAAAGGAGGACAACACCCCTCGCTACACCTTGATTCAAGGGGCGATCATCAAAAGGGCAATGCTTATTGAGCTTGATATGATTAATACAGAATCTGACAGTGGAGGCGCCTGGTAAGCTTTCATTTCATTTCATTTTTAGAGCTTTTTCAGAAATCTAGAAATGTTTTCTTTATTATATTTTACTTTAGAATCAAATGACAATGAAATCATTTAACACCAACGTGGAAGACAGAGGTTAAAGTAACATTTTTTGAAAAATTTATTACAAAAGATACGCTTAAATACCCTTTTTTAGCGTAAGATAATATATGTATAATGCAACGAATAAATCAAGACTTAACATAACATTCAATAAAAAGTTTAACACAATCTCTAACGTAACATTAAATGCAACGGAACATTTAATTCGACACTTCAACGTTGTGTTTGACTCAAGTTCTAAAATTTAATGTTTAACGCAAAGTTTACCGCAGTTTTAAACGCAATGAATAACCCACCGTTAAACGTAACTTTTAACATAGCGTTAAATGCAAAGTTTAACTGGCTGCTAAACGCAATGTTCATCTCAGCGTAGAACGCAACGTTTAACTATCGGTTAAAAGTAAACGTTTAACTATACGTTTGACAGAAGTTTCATATTTTCACTGTTTAACGCAATGCTTAAGGTTGCGCCTTAGGGTAAGCCCAAAATTTAGCAAAACGTTTAACATTTGACTCCAAGCTTTATATTATAGTTCAGTACTTATCGTAGCGCCTTACGAATTTTCATACCAAGTATAAAAGTAATCACCAATTTATCAAATTCCCCAAGTGACTAACCCCTCAATGTTGACGTTTTCTGGCGCGATATAGCAAAAAGAGCTTTTGGTGGTGGAGGAACATAAAATAATTCGGACGATGTCCACTTTCAGGAGGATCTCTGGTTCCACTGTGGCGTAGATGATAATGGGTCTAGCCGCACAAAAGCATCTCTCTCCCTCTGTCCCAGAAGTACAAAATCACAAATATTATATGGGAAGACATGGATGAATACTCTTTCTCTTCGCCACACATACTTTTCTTCACTCACCGGTGGAAAATGTTGCAATGGATTTCTGTTGTTTAGGATTTTAAATAGTTGTTCGTTTTTTACATCTGCAACTCATGGTCGTTACCGTAAATTTAGGTGTATGTTTCGGGGTCTCATAGAGAGACGACACCCAGAAGCGTTAGCTCTTTTTGTGTTTCTCATGAGATAAACGGGGGTTGGGTGTGGGTGACAAAATTGTGAAAATTTTCCACATGAACCCATCCAAGTGTTAGTTGAAAGCTCATCAGTGATTTACAGCGAATGGTTGTGCTTGGCCAAAATTGTGCCTCGGAGAAGGCAAAAGAGAGAGAGAGTCTTCCATTGTAAATATCATCAAAATCATCCGTGTTCTAAGTTATAACAAATACGTTTCTTATCTCAAAACACGCCCACACCTTGTTATACAAAAATAAATTATATTATAACAATGTGCCTCTTGGAGCCACCCCCCGGCACGTCAACCTCTGTACAGGGTGGGCCAATTGGGGGCCACATATTCTTGTGATAAGGACTCCTTGCACTTCAATCGCTACAATTTGTACATCTGCAGCATAGCATTCATACATAACACGACGTGTTGCGACACGGGGAAGGTGGTGGCACATGGCGTGGGTGGTTTATTGGCCTACGCAGGGGGGTGGCAAATGGGCTGGTTTTGGTGTCTCTCCAGACTTGACTTGTGTGATGTGCGCGTGGTGGAAACGCGCCCGACAAGAGAGTGTTGCCTTGATATGGTTTGATATTAAAAAGACGGCTACAAATTATGATTATAATTTCATGGTGACATTTATGGGTACTCTCCGTGGCGGGGGAGGGTTGGAAATTGCACCACCACCCCCCGAAGAGGGCAAAATGTATATAAACCACCCATCTCTCTACCGCACAATATGATGAATAAAAGGGAATCTCTATTCTCACCATACTTCCTTCATTAAACTCCGCACAACCCCCTTCTCAGGCGTGTGTATCTCGTTTAAACAGGGTAGGGGGTGGAAAAAAAAGAAGAATATTTATGTCTAAGGAGCAACATTTCCAAGTGTATGTAGAGAGAGAGTGAAATAATCATAATTCATTGAATTTATGACAAGAATCACAAGTTGAGTCATTTTAATTGGGAGCTCGGAGAAACGACCCTGGAATAAATTACTGGGGGGAGATGGAGGCGCCTGGTTTTTGCGTCGCTCAACCTCACAGCTTTTGGTGCTCCCCTTCCCGCTCCACTCGTCGATATAAAATATTAATCAGCAAAGTGATTCTTTGTCATAGTGCCTTATGCACCCAATTCTTATAAGAAGGTTGGGAGAAGTACGACAAAGCTGAAGAGCAAAATGACTTTGGGAGAAGAAAGTGTTTAAATGGCGGTTAAAACGTATTTGTGAAAACGGTTGTCAGGCATCAAACCTTCATGAAAGATCTGCTAAAATTGTTTTTTTTTATGTATAGAGAATTTTTTCTAAAATTTACAATCAAATTTCAAACTCGAACTCGAAAACGCAAATTCAAATTCGATTTCTATTAAGTCTGACCCGCCAAAACAAAAACTGTATTATATATGAAAAGCTCCCACAAATGAAGAATCTGTGATGATGTTTGAGTTTTTCCATCTCGAAAAGCTCCAATACTATGTCTCAGCTCCAAGTAAAATGTTTGTTCCTTGAGCTCTCAAGACACACGCCACTCTCTCCCCTAAAGCTGTGAGAGTGAACACAGAGATATTTTACTCGCCACTGACACATAATATTATCTTATTCTGTCCCACACCATCACTTAGTCCCATCCGCAAGTTCTGCGGAGGACTCGATGGATGGTTTGCTTGCATGATGGTCCTCCGTCGCCGTCGCACCCTCCACAATTTACACTCGCCCCCGCGTAGTGACTGAGTTTTGCTTGGAACGTATTCCAGAACCATGCTGCCATGCTACTCACAATAAATTAGGACATGTGTCGGCACAGTGAAGGATTTATGACAAATTTATTCTTTTCTCTGCTGTAAACGTTCACATCTTTTCGGCGTCTGTTCGTTCCGTTTCCTCTGGCACAGCCCCTCGTCCGGGGGGGTTTAGCGTCATGCGGGGAGCATCCACCCGAGAGGGTGGGGTTATCTGCCGCCCCGGCATCAACGCGACAACGACAGATGGACAGCTTGTCGAGAATTTATAGAAGTGTGAGAGCCAACCCAGGATGTTCCAGGCGAAGAATGACTCTAGACATTTTCACCCAGCCTCAGGAGATGACCAGATGAGGATGCAGAGAGCACCGTGCAAGGCGGGAAAAAAGTACACAACACGAAGAATTAACTAATTCTGTCATTTATCTTCGCATGCGACCGTATAAATTTCCATTTCCTGACCATTCTACGAGGAATTTCCCACCGAGACACACTCACCAATTTTATGATTTCACCCCTTTTGGGCTCTTCTCTTTCTCTAAAAAAAAAGAAGAGGGAAGCAGAGAGACACCCCAAAAAGCCATGGCAAAAGAAAACGGAGTGAGGTGAGTTGGACAAGAAAAGCAATTCGTTGATACACCAGAGCTTTAATTGAATTTTGATTTACGCGACCGAGGTGACCGGCAGAAAAAGCAGAGAAATTTACTAAATACACCCAGACGGACCCATTTTGCAATTTACGACGCTTTATTGTGCCCAAATTGAGATGAAATCTACTCGTGAAATTGAATTTTTTATCCTAACGAGAAGATTTCTTGCAACTTTAGCCTAGAATGTCGGTCTTAGAGGAAATTTCTTGTTTCGTATGCTCCGCGTGTGTTGATATTTGAATTTGAACCCATATTTAAAATTGGAGATTTCAAAAATTTAATTGTTTTGACTAATTGAAAGCTTATATCCATAAAATTATATAGGTAATAAATTAGTAAATTTGATCAGGGATAAATCAACTTTTAGATCAGTCCAGAAGAGCTAAGTTTTTGAACAGTATTTTGTAGAGTTTTCAAACCATAATATGATACTTAACTATCTTAAAGTCCTTCTTAAAATAGATCCAACTTAAGGTTAAATTATAGAACAAAAGTAAGTTCCAAACTTAAAGATTTAGCCTAAGTTTAGCTTAAAACCTAAGGCAAGTATAATGCCTAAATTTTGCTAATATCTTAACACTAGCTTAATGCATGAGCCCTAAACTAAACTTAAGAACTTAAGGCTAATTTCAGAATTTCTAAAATTTTCTAAAGTTTTCGGGAACGTACTATTCTATGCGATTTTTTTTTGATAAAATAAACTTTATAGGATAGGTACGATAGGTACTAAATATTTTTTGAAACTTACTACATTTTGTATTTTTAACAAATTTTACAGAATCTAATCAATATTTTAATTTTTGGACATTATATCTTTGTATTTAACCGTATTTTCTTCTGACGAACATTATTATTTCCAAAAGACTCAATTCCGTCAAAAATTTTCAAATCCAGATCGGAAGTCCACGTCATGTTTCTACTTTTATATAGAAAGGGTCCGCCCAATCTCCGTCTTGAGGATGGGGTTGTCTCTTGTGACGGCGTGACCGGTGAATTTGATAGATTTATGACACACTTCCCCCGGTTTTTTCTCCGCTCCTCGCCCAATTAATTATGCGAATGGGACACGCCAAGGTTTCTGCACAGCTCAAATTGTACAGCAGATCGATCGAGTCGACAATTTATCACTGATTGTGGGCAATGGCTGATTTAGTTGGATGGGAGAGAACGCCAGTTCTAATTACACCTTGTGCAGCCGTTTCACCTGTGTGTCTTGAAATTGAAACACACACGCACGTTAATTTGTGATTGATGCCTCAGAGAGGCGTTTCTTCATCATTTTATACCTCACAATGGCCCTCACCGAGGAGTTATAGAGCTTGGCAATTTAACATTCGTGCCCAATGTGGCTGATTTATTGGCTTCTTCGGTCGTTTGGGTGGGAATTTTAATTGCTGATTGATTCGATGGTGTCCGCCGAGGGAGATTCCTTGTCACCAGGGCAAAATCCATGGCAATTTGTTTGCCATTTGGGGCCCTCTTTGGAGTTGACTTGCGGAGTGTTGGAATGTTCCCGCCCTTTTTTCCTCTCTTCAATGCTGCCCAGACATTTTTTGATTCGTATCACTCGAAGGGATACACAATGGAATAATGTTTCACGATTTCGATTTGAAAATAAAATAAATTATTCTGTGGCTAGTTTTCAACCCATTGCATCAAGGGAAAATACTTCTCTCCCCGAGTGGTGGATGGCAATAAAAATCGATTTTGCTATGCATTGAATAGGAAAAGGCAGGCCACAATGCGAATGATGGCTAAAGAAAGCCAACACACCAGCCGATATGTTGATGTATTCGCTCAAGGAAGTTTTCCTCTTGTGTGCAAAATAGATGAAAAAGCTCAACTCCGAGGCAAATCATTCCGAGAGAGAGTCGCGCAATTGTTGGTCCAGGGAGGACTATCATGGGTGCGTTTTGTCTCTTCATTCGCGAACTGGATGCTGGGTAGCGCTTGTAACTTCATTTGCATTATTGTTACTTATTTTCCACAAACAATCAGATAAAGAGCAGATTCGCGCATTACATTGAATGCCAGAGACTTCACATTCCCCTTGAGTTTCTCAGATTCCTCAGCCCTCAGGAGATTTCTATTGCACTCTATAATTATTGGGACCAGACGTGACGAAGAGACATTCAGGACGGCGCATTATCTATGCTGATGCCGCTTTGCAAATAAATTACACTTGGAGAAACTAAGAGTATTAATTTTTACCATTCGCGAAGGTTTAACTTTTTAACCCTTTGAGGACCAGACCATAAAGTTCTGGGCCATGGCAAAATACGATCAAATTTTCTAAAAGTCTAATACATACGACCCATCTCTGTTTCTTCCATCTTTATTTAACAAGGATATTTCTTCTTTTTTTGCGTATCTTAGAGATCAAAAATGTATAAAAATTACCATAAGAAATTCATTAGAAAATTAAAGGGTTAAACAATATTTTTTAAAAGATTTTTCTTCCAAAATTACGACCAATTTTTGAATCCTGATGCAATAGAGTTTCGGTCACAAAGCCAGAAACATCTAAGCTGGATTTCCGATAAGAGATTTTGCCCTATTGGTGGAGACAAGCCAAGGGAATATATCGACAATCTCCTGAATCTTCCAGGAATATTTTTGCGCACTGAAAATCGTGATGACACACCGACATTGAGGCGAATGACTTCGCAGCAAATCTCAAGGAAATCTCAGCCCAGAGTTCTCACAAGCGAGATCTTGGCGGTTTATAAGGTGAGAGAATCAATCCCGAAAAAAGGTGGTATATCGCAAAGAGTAGTCATTTTTTTATAACTCTTCCATCTCTCCAACTGAGTTGGGGTTTCTTTTGCTTCCAACCTCTTTTTTTGACGATGGACGTCTCACGGAGCTCTGGCAGTGGTGTATCGATAGAAATAATTTATGTTTGATTGGCTCGCCTCTTCTCTGACTTCTCCGTGTAAATCATTAAGCGGACCATAATTCATCGGATATCGACGTCACTGGTGCTGCATATTCATTGTCGGGCGTAAAAGATCATAAATTAATGTATATTTGATCGATATTCTAATTAATATGAGTGGAGAGAGAGACTGCGAGAGGGAGGAACTCTCTGCAGATTATATTTTGCACATATATACACTCCTCAACTGGAGGGACTTCTACTGGGAGAAATATTGATGGTGAGGTTCTTTTCAGATGTTATCAATAGACTGTATATCCCCCCCCGCACCCAACCTTCTATATATCACTGTGCATTCTCATGAGTTGCTCTCCACCACTGATTTCCTCGCACCGTGAGGATGTGGAGGGTGTTACGCTTGTCTGCTGATGCAGAGAATGCCCCAAGTAACGACATCTCGTCGTGAGAGACAAAAAGTCACATTTTGGCGCTCTTTTTCGCCTCCACCCACGTCCGCTTTTCCCACCCACTCGTTTCTTTGCTCACCAGGCAATATATTAATATATTAATTCATACAAATTTCAAGCGTTGATTCCATCATAATTTTGAAATTCAAATTTGAATTTCTAACGGATAAAACGAATCATGGATATGTTTCCGTGCAAAAAATAGGGTAGAGCGTGGTGGTTTCGGACACAAACTTAAGGTTTTCTACTAATTTTTAAAACGATGTCATAGCACATTTTTAAAATAAATATACTCCATCCAAAATTTCTCCCTCTCCCTTATATCAATTTTGGGATGAAACCTTGCTTTGTTGTTGATCTTTTGTCACTTTTTCCCTCACTCACCCACTCCTGGGTGGAAAATGGTTTTGTGCCAAGCACAAAACACTGTCATAAATTGCAAGTGGTTGAAACGACACACTGATTATTTCGCACATTCGACGTAATTCATTCATAATAGCATGTCTTAGGTGTATACCAGAGGTTTCCGCTCGTTTCATAGTGTTTTACGGGTAAATAGTTAAAACAGCTATGCTCTCTCTGGCTCATATTTTCACTCCCAGATACTCATCCACTCTCACACGATCTCATGGTACACGATGGCAAGACATTATAGCGATGTGTGGTAGTCTCTATGCTGTTTGTGTTGTTAATAAAATATGGTATTATGAATTATGGAGGATAAACAGATAGCGCGTTAAGTGGCAAGCAATTTTCCACATGTGCTGACATGTGCTGAGCTGCCGCTTGGTGAAAACTCCTTTCGCCCCGGCGAGAAAAATGGGAAGGAGAGGACAATCTCTTTCAACCCGGGGAGTTTGCCACTGGTATTGTCGGGGAAAGGTCTTAAATGGCATCCTGTAGCCCTGAGAGAGTGTATAGAGCTGCTTCAGCATCCCAAAAACCAGGAACAACTAATATCCATCTGAATAGTCTGTCTCTCACCCGCACATTCCGGATGCCATGAGAAGGACATACAGCATCTCCAACACGTTGATTGTATGCGAAATGTTGGACATAAATTCAATTTTATGAAGCCTCCTCGAGACTGAGATGCTGAGGAGGTGGAAATGCAAGCAATGTATGGGTGAAGGGATTGTCTTTCTGCCGATGGACACAGTTTTTGGCTATTAAAATGCACTTCGGTCTTAATTGTGTTGACAAATTTCTGGGAAGATTTGATGGTTGACTGTTAAATGATCCTTAAATTTAGTACAAGAAAAGGCAGGAAAATTCTGATATTCACATTTCATGAATTCAGCTTTTCTGGAGTAAAAATATCCATCAAACAAAATAGTGAAAACTACACTCAAGAAATTGTAGATTTAACAATGCAGTATTTTTTATCAAAACAAATGGATTCTCCTTTAGGAATAATATTTTTTACTACCCCATTCCATTCTTCTTGGTGTCATTAGCCATGAGCTTATTAATTTTCCACCCTGGGAAGAAAAGCTTCATAACAAAAAGGTTGAACTACAACCTCAACCCCTTTCTCCCTCAGAGAGATAATATTGAAGTCCGCAGCTAATATACCCTTGATTGCTCTGGTGTGCCACCCTGTAGGTCCCGAAGAAAGAGAATTACTGTGTGAGTTTTTCATATGATGCTAGAAAATAAAATGGATTGTGTGGACAACAATTTCACACCGATATATCCGATAATATGGGGAGATCTCTTCAGGACGCCGTGGTCAAAAACAAATGTACTTAACAACTTTGCCATCATATATAAAGACACCATGTGTGTTGAATGTTTTCATTTGGACGCCTCACATATCTGGCTGATGCTACTAAATTGTTTAACTGGCCATGGGGATGTGGAAGAAGGGATGGCGGGGGTTATTCTATTTATGTTATTCGCCCATGGAGGAACACTCTGTGACAGTATGAAGAGACACATCTATTTTATCTGTGGGTGTCTCAAACTCCACCATTGGCCATTCATTGCCGCCCTGGGAGGAGGGTACCAGATCCTGCAACAGAAAATCCTACATATAATATTATGCCCAGAAAAGACACCATACATGGAATCTGGAGGCTCTTGTGAATTAAATTACCCAACACATGATCGAGGATATGGAGAAAAGAGGCGCCAAACCACCAAATGACTCATCAACTAACTTCACTCTCCTCACCCTATAGAGCCCTAGAAAAATTAATAAAGTCCAATTTTCAATTAAAACAATTCCATATTTGAGACAGTTGTGCCTGTCCAAGAGCTACCAGATATTTATAATAATTTTTCCCAACACCCATTTAAATATTATTATTAAAATTCCCAAAACAAATTATCCCAGCTCATTCCACCCCCCGGGTCCCCGGGAGTCACACAGGATGAAATTAAACATAATCCAATAAAATCATATTATCATCCCGGGAGGAGGAAATCTGTCGCATGAGCTGGAGCAGCGCTGAGGAAGCTCAAGGAATATAGCAAAAAAATCCACAATGCGTTTGGAAGATGAGAAAGTTTCTTATTTATCGTTGTCCATAATATAAATTTAAATATCCTTTTAATTTTGTATATTCAGTTATTTTCTGCAATTTGCACAAGAAGAGAATTTACAGCAATGAATGAATTCGAATGAAAACTGTTTCATTTTCCCAGCCCAAGAATCTCGCAGTGTGGCAACGTGAAGATATGTTTTTTTCCACACCATCATCCCCCAACTTGCAGCCCCATGTCCACGGATTATTTTACATATACACTCCTCCAGAGAATTGTGAACCGAGAGACACTCATCCTCCCCGGCAGTCGAAAGGAAAAGAAAACAGGAGGGACATTTTGAGGGTGGGGAAGGATGAAAAAGAATCTCATCGGAAAATGGGCAGCCGCAGAGTACCCAGGAATACAAAGAGGATGAGTTCTGCCTGAGAAATATTCCTGCACAAGGAATCCACTGTTGGGTGGGTGAATCAACAAAAAAATTGTGCGGAAACACATATACAGGGGAAAAAGTCTCTAATTTAAAAGTAATTTGGATTTGCTACTTTCACGAGGAGACTTTTAAAAATGAAAACTTCTGCGCCAAATAAACATTCTTATTATTCTGCCCTTTTATATGCATGATTCTCTCTCGATTCTCTGGCCACCTCTTAACAAACTCGCACGGCAAAAACATGGATGCAAACAATAAAGAAATGAGAATGAAACACTCCGCATTTTGGAAGACGATGAACACAAAAACCCATCATATTTTCCATCCTCTCACAATGAGAAAATATCACTAAATCCATTCGGAAAATTACCGAAAAAAATTCCTCCGCTATAAATTTATTCATGGGCGCAACATGAAGAAAACTACAAGCACTTCTTCTTCAGCTTGTACACAATTTGCAAATTGTCTTTTCACTTACGCAGCTATGTTTTTCTTTGAATTGGATTAGTATGAAGTTATGTGGTAGCTCTTAATGTTTTTCGCGGATAAATTGAAAGAAATGGATTGTAAAAAAACATTTTGCTAATGAGTAATCAATTAAGTCGTTTTTACCAAGTTTATGAGCTTCTGGTTGTAAAATAATTTAATTTTCACAAGGAATTCGATGATGAATTCCATTGGAAAATTCCTTAGGAAATCATATATTTAAATGTTCAGTCGTATTAGGGGAAGCGGGGCAGCAATGTCGTCAGGGCAGTGTTATATTATGAGTTTTTCTCATCATTTTCCTAATGAATAGATTGCTTGTCTTAACTCAATGTTAATAGTCCTTACCTAAGCTCTGAACTTTAGGTTAGGTTAAAAACTAATACCTATATTATGTATAACACTGCCTCCATACATCACTACCCGGTTTTCCCCTATACGATTTTATTGCAGTAACTATCTTCATTTATTTAATTCATTTTTATATAATCAGATCCTACAAATGAAGAGAGAGAATGGAGCTAACCTGTGCATTGCATGGTAATCATTTTCGGGATGTAATTTTTTTATAACTAATATTCTTTTATACTTTCATTTAACTCTGTCTAAAAATCCTCCCCATTAATAAAGATTGAAAAACTCTCCTTCTTTGTCTTCTCAATCTGTCTCAAGAATCCATCCCCTGCGCCAATTGATGCACAAAACTGTAAATTATCACAAATTAGTCGCATAGTTTGGATCGTTTGGATTCTGTGGAGGCATTTTCTGTTGAATGAGACTCAAATACGGGGCGGAGCTTTTCACTAATCCTGTGCCTCTTTTTCGCTTAGCTCCCCGGCATCCATTCCCGATATAGTGGAGCTTTTTCTCAGGCAGTATGAGGGGCTCATGGGGAGTCCCTGTGGAAAAACATTAAGATTTATTTGGGAGTTTCATTTGGAGTCTAAACGCCAAATTTACTGCCTTTAATTAGATCCACTAATTGCCAACTTGGTGCTGTTTTTGCTCCAACTGGTTGAGGAGAGGGAAATTTTTCCCACCAAATCCTCCGTCCAAGCTTGTGTCTTTTCCAAAAAGCTAAATATACACAAGAATGTATAAATGGTCCTTAATTTCTTGTCTATGGCTGTTCGAATTAGCTCCTATTTCACGAATCTCGCTCTCATAATCGAGAAAGTAGCCTCTTCTTGTCCCTATAGAGTGGAACAAAAATTTCAAATTTTATCAGTTCACTGTCTTCTTCTCCCCCTTTCTGCATTTCAACAACGAATATAATAGTTGTTAAGGTGGAGAGAGTCGGATAAGACCCACCACAAGGATTTCCCAACCACATCGGAGTCCGCTATAAAGTTTTATTGTGGCGAAGGTGGTGAAGGATGTGGGCAAAGAACAGAGGGAAAATCTAAATAAATGCCTTGGAAAATCCTCGAATTTCTTCATGGTTTCCCCATTGTGAGCAAAAATGATTGCATTTCGATTTTCAGATGCCTCTCAGCTCCTCACATATTCCACCCTCCGCATATCCCTCTCTGGACGGATATCAGTGAAAAATGAACTTTCATCCCTCTCCATTTGAGGATAATTTTGCAATTTGTGTGAAAATTTATAAATAACCCCATTTCTTGGTATTCTACATCGGAACTTCTTAACCCCCCTCCCCCCGCAAAGGGTCTTTTTCTACTTGCAACAAACATATGTATACCCTGAAACCGTGATTCGGATATAGTTTAAATGATATTCAACAAAATTTGTGCCTATTCTGCAACAGGACATCCACAAAAAATCCAATCAACAGTAACATTCAACGAGATCTCATTGTCCAGACACCCTCCTTTGGATTTTCTGAACTCAGTTGTGTGGGTGGATGTATAAAAAAGAGAATCCTTTTCTCTTTTGGGTTGAGGAGACAAAAAATGCCTTGCCATGGATGAGTTAGCAATTAGCAGTTATAAGATATTGTAATGTTCAATCCCAAATCCTCAAAACAAATCGGACATAGTAGAATGAAGGGGCTTTACCCACCGAAAAGTGTTAAATTTGAAAATATGGAACGTTTCGAAAAAAAGTCGGCTTATCAAAATGAATCAAAATTTAAGCAAAAAGGATTGAAAAATTTCAAATTGAATATTTATTCCAAAGACAATTTCGAAATTCTAAATTTTAGTTTCTTTAAAATTATACAAATGAAATAACAAAGTTTTACTATATTTTACAAAATTTGAAAAGCAATTTCGTACTTTTATTTCTGTTATAATAATCCGTTTATATAATCTTTTATTTTTTTTTAGTCTTAGATTTCGTGGATTTCATATTATTTTTTGAAAATTTCAAACTTCCTCATGAAATTCACAAAAGCTTCAACTCTCTTTTGATATGTACATTGAAGAGTTGGGGCGTGGGAGACATTGTAGAGTACATTTAGTCCATTTTCTTTTATGAGATACTTCTCTTGTCCAGCACCAACACCTCCTTTTCATTGGATCGAGATGGGTAATGATCTCATGTTCTGTATTGTTGCCTTTTCGATATGAATACTTAATGTCCATGGACCAGAATGAAAGGAGAGGGCGAACCATCTCTCGCATTCAGATGCAACCAGCTGTAATTGCCGAGACTGAGGCACCACCCGTATACAATTTAGTCCCATCTGAGGAGCTTCGAATTAAACAGTATCAAACATAATCTAGTGAATACTCCACGGAATGACTATGATGCAATAATTTTTTGTGAGGGCCTGTAATTCAAATTTTAAATTGAATGGGTTAATTCATCTAATTCGCTATTTCTGAGTCCAGGGTATGAGGGTTTTTTTTTGCACACGCCATTCTGTTTTGCAGGGAATTTTCGGGGAGAATATTGTAGTCTATTAAACACACCCGGAAGTCATTAAAAGCAGCGTGGAAGCGTTTGGGAGAGCCGTTAAGAGAGGAGCTTCGCTGTTTCTCTATATCATTTAATATGGTCGCTTGATGTGCATGTTCAATGATTATAACTATTCTGGTATACCATTTTATATGGATAATTTATGATTTTTCCACCGCACTTTTTCAATCGATAAATTACCAAAGTATTTCAATTTACAATCACCACAACTGTTGCCCTCCAGTTCACGTATGGATCTCACATGGTGCCACACTCTCTCCCAAATATTCCTGGACATGGCTCTCGGTGTTTGGGTAAACTCCTGGGCAATTTATCCTGTAGGATCCCAGCCGCAGATTTACATCCAGCACGACATCATTAATCAGCCACTTGATTGGTGATCTTGTTTTTGTTAATTAATACCCCACACCACCCACCGGTTCGCCCCATACTCTCTGGGGCTCAAAAAACATCCATATAGCCGGAGATTCCCACCCACCCAGGAGAGCGACCACCCCATCGAACCAACTGTCGGTATTGCGCTCATCGGATGTGAATTGAACGAGAATGAGAGAGTGTAAGCCATAAATACGAACACCTTTGAATCAAAATCAATTGTGTTCAATCGGCAAACTGCACTGGGATGGCCCAATGTGGAATGGTGGGAACTGATTAATTTATTATTATACCCAAAATACTATAAATTATGTTCTACACACACTGTATTCAATCCTATGAATTGGATACACCATTTGGACTCACCATTGGTACATGTACAATGGGAAATGGTATTATTGCATCGATGGAGGGTGTCATCACGGGTGGAATTTCTTCCCATCTTCCCCCTCACAAAATTTTCATCAACTTCTACTTCCGAGAACTTCCTCAATCATCTGATGAGGAGATTTTTCCTAAATGGAAAAATCACTTTAATTATCGAAAATTTTGCAGAATTTCCGGATCCGATCCTGTAATTCTTAAGCGGTGGTAGCAGGTCAAATTGTCTGCAGGTGTTGTTGAATTATAACTGCAAATTATCATCTTGCACACACTCAATATGATCCACATTGCAGGTAAGTATATTCGTCATTAAATTGCAGACGCTACATGGAATTGGTTAAACTCCCCAAATTCACTAAGGACGATTTACTTCTGTGAGTTGCGATTTAAGCACAATCTTAGGAATAGAGCTTCACTGAAGCTCATTTCTTCAAAAATTATTTTCCCAAGTAGTGCTACAAGAGTTGATTATGAGGCCTTTCGTACCGGATCTCCTCTGGTGTTTCAATTGTCACAAGTTCGATCATATGAAGACATCGTGTCGGAGAATTGCAATGCATGGACGTTGTGCATGAATTGTGGAGAAAGGCATGTAAGCTGAAGCCGCTGAAGCAGAAAGTGTCCTGCTTTCGAAGCCAAATTCGAATTGCAGAAAATCATAGCGATCAACAAAGTTTGGTTTGCTCAGGTAATAAAAATCATCCTCAACAGAAAAAAATATTAATATGCGATTACTATTATGGCTCTTTGATATCCGATCCTTACTTCTTGGACACCCTGTGTATTGCTTTTGACTCTTCCTTACAACTTCGATGCAATTGTTCCTGGCTGATAATATTAATTTGTATCCGAAGCAAGAGCAAGAATCGAAATGAATAACAATTAAATTGAAGTCCACGAATCAAATAGCTGCTCTTTGTTGAGGAAGCACGAGGAAAAAAATCTGCACAACATAAGCCTTATGATCGTAGCTTCGATCTCACGTTTTTGCAGAATTTAGCGCTCCAGCATGCGTCATGATGATCGCGAGAGATTGCCTGGTCCTCGGTTGGCGACTCCTTGAATTGAGGAGGATTGCAGATGCTGGGGCAATTTAAATAAATGTTCTATATACGCTTGATTGTCTAATAATGATAAATTGCGAGGAATGTGATTCTTGTCCATGAACATTTTTTTTTCTTCTTTTGCGTTGTGTGTTTATGTCATTTGAAGAGCACACAGTAGGAAGAAAAGTCACGAATTGGCAAGTTCATTGTGAAACATTAAATGTATTAAACATTCCATTTGGATTCCACTGAGATTGTTCTTTTGCACGAGGAATTTCTTTGGTTGAGATTCTTTCAGATCATCTGTGGAAATCATTGCAAATCTCTCTCTTTCTCTCTCTCTCTCTTTATGTTTATAAGTTCTTTTATTATAAATTTCTTTGTTCAAATTTTAAACGTTATATTGGCGCAAATTTATCCTTATAATCAATCTCTTGGCTTGAATGGATGATGAGGAAAAGGCGATGAAAACGGAGGGGAATGATGGAGGAAGACGGGAGCTTGATAGGGGCTTATCTGGCATCGTGTGTGAAACATTTGGCCCGTGTGCAGTTGCGATTAAACATCTATATGAAAGTCTCAGGTCCATAAATTCTCACACGTGTGTAAATTTTCGGTTGGTAGTATTTACTCACCAGTTTCTCGCTGAAAGTTGTTGCCAATTACTTGTATATCTCATAAAATATTCCTGCTTGAATGGTTAATGTGTAAAGTTTATGTTCTCTCGCCTCATCGTTGTCACACACTTTATCCCATAGAAGCTCATGGCATGGTCCCACCCTCTCGTCCCGGTTTTACAATCATAATAATAGGAAAACCTCGTGCATAACTCTCGATAACTATATAATTTACTGTTGTTGATATGGCTTTTGACCGTTTCCCCCTTCTCAACCCAGGGCCGAGGAGCCGGACCATTCTTGGGGCGAGGATGTGCCTTCCGCTGTTGCCCATCGATTAAGCCAACACGTCACAATCGCCAACCATATCGAGACAGTATTTTGCCCTAAAATGAGGCGAGAGAGAGAGAGAGAGTTTTGTGTTGAGGAAGCTGGCAAGGAAAGTGGTTCGTCTTAACTAAAATCCTGGATTTCCCAAAAGCACAAATGGCAAGAGACACACAAACACCATGAGATAGGGAGGCATCCTTTTCATGAGTTCCCAGCCAGCAAAGATAAGTTTTGACTTGACTCGGAGACTTTGAGCACTTGTGGGTGGCGGAGGCGCCTTCCCCTTCTGGATTGTCGCACTGTGTAAGTGTGCAAGAGAAGATCAAGGCAACTTTATATGCGTTTTCCTCTATAATCGAAAGGATTAGAAGAACATTTATGGATGACTTTGTGTGTCTCAGACTAGAGGAATTTTCATTCATTCGCACGGACAATTTAAGCTTTAAAGATGAAGCTAAGGCCCCCTCCTTTGAGTTCTATACCCACCACCTAACACTGGATAATTTATACACGGAGATCCAACAATCAAATTTTCTCATCTCTTCTCTTGAGATATTTGTCTGGGGGTTGCTACTCTAAACACTCTGACTTATTTCCTTGCACTCTGTCCTAAAGGATCGGATATGTACATATATATAGGAAGGTTTTCTAGGTATGTTGAAATCTTTTGAAGCCTCTGGATTTTAAACCACACAATCTATTATGGAATAAGACCTTTTCAATACAGTTTAAAGATTTAAAAACGAATTCTAAGATTTAAAACAATATAACAATATTAAATAATAGGTTTTGTTGAAAAGAAAAAGCTTAACTGAACGGAGTGAAACGGGAGTCGAAAATTAATAGATGAAGTATAGGGTAGCGAGTCTAATTCCAAATATTGATCAAATTAGTTTGTAATATTAATAAAGTCCCTGAATAGATCGATCAAGTTTATCTAGATCTCTGATCTCCGATCTAGATAATAAAAAGCTGACATTACTTCATAAATATATACATCCTCAGAGGGAGCCCAAGAAAATCTCAGCTCCCTTAAGCTAAGCTACACGTTCGGTTATTTTGTTATGTTCTCCCCTACAAAGCTGAGGGGATGAATCACGTTTAAATCACATTTTTTACCAGTATTCCATTGTCGAGAATTACTGACTCATCTTATACCAGTCTCTTGTTCGAGTCGCAGAGGGACAAAAATTTATTTTAAATTGTCAGAGATTAAATATTGACCCCGGTGTGCATACAAAGTAGGATTTTACGGTGCAATGTCAAGTGGGATGATGTCGAACTGATATCGATGACCAGAAGGGGCTCTGCCAGCCATGAAAATTCAGTGCAGAAGCCACCCCTTAATTCAATTCCTCATCACTACCCTTCCCCTCATACAATGTAGGATTCAATGTCCCTCGTGAGAGATATAAACGTAATAAGAAGTCCCTCTCCCCCCCCCCAATTGCAACTGAAGAGGAACCATCCGCAACAGCAAGAATGACTGCGACTGATGGCGACTTGAAATGAATCTCTCTCTGACTATTATCAACATTTATAAAGCTACAAATTAGGGGAGTGTGGGGTTGGAAATTGTGCTGAGAGAAGCTGCTGAAGAAACCTCTATCGCACGCTTCACCGCATCAACAAGACATGGTCAAGAATTGAGATTATTTCCGAGAGAGAGCTATGGATGTGCAGCATTGTGCGCTTGTCGAATTTTGCACGGCAGACCACTCCAGTCCAGTGAAGCAGTTGTCCCGGCAAACACCCCGCCAGATCTGAAATGTCGAGAGGGTGATTCAGGGGTGTTCCGAGGTGGACGAAAAGGGCCCCAGATATCCACCTGGATTTGACGACTTGGTCTCAATAATGGGAATCATATCTCCTTCTTCTCAAAGGGAGTCAACATCACTCGTTCCACGAGTCATCTCATACACAGAGTTGTGTAGTTTATAGATGAAATTAATTTGCAAACAAGGTTGCAGATTCATGCAACCATGAATCATGGATGGGTTCACCCGTTTTATCCCCTGTTTAATGATAACGTTCCTTCTTTGATAGTAATTTCTGAAGTTTATTTTGTAGGTTTATACGAAATTTTAGGGTGTTCATTAGTGGTTCTTTATTCCAAAGTTTTTTTCCACTAATGGCCATGTGACTTGGACATGTAGCGCTCAACAATTGTTTTGATCAGTTAGCTCATCTCAAAATATGAAAACCCAAGCTTTAAAAGTTATTATACTTACAATTGATGACCATTATCGGTTAAATTACGTGGCCATAAGTGGGGATAATTTTATCTTAATTTATGAAATCGCTCATCTCTGGTTTTTAAGATTTTGTATTGCTGTGGCATCCGTTAAATTTCTTGTGTGGCTCCATGAAATTGAAAATCATACTCTCAAGTGGAGTTAATCTTGCTCGTGTGTGATAGACGACTGTGCTGTAGGGCACATACTAGGACAGCACTTGAGAGGTGCAAGAATGCGATGTTCCACCGGTTCCACCACCCACTTATGGTTCTCCTGTTCAATTCCTTGCACTTTGTGCACAATGAAAAATTATCCATAATTCAGATGTGGCGGGAAAAAAATCTTCGGCGAATCTGTGACTGGAATTTGAATACCTGGAGAGTTCATGAGTCGAGTATATCTGTGGGAAATCTTCCCTGAGAGATGGAATTAATAATTAAGGAGTCCCTCCTAAGGGAAGGAAGACACAATTTTGATGACCGCACAAGACACACACGTTCGACCCTGAATAAATTACACATTACGAAAAATGCTTCTGAGGTGAAGATGCCATCCGGTTTGTAAGTGAGCCGGGGCACAATTTCAGGAAATTGAAACTCTAAAATATACAAGCAAAATGTTATGTATGCATATGTGGAATCTTTTTTGAAGCCTCATCCCCCTTTGGATGGGGCTCTTCCTCCAATTCGGATGCAAAGTGAAATCGTTTCTCGTGTGTGTGTTGGATTTTTTTTTGCCTCAACTGTGTGGTTCATCCTCCATTCTCCAGGGGGTGGAAAATATGCAAGAGGCAGAGGAGGAAGAAGATGAAGATAGTTTTTTTCATTATTTCTCCTCAGCCTCTTTCATCGTTTTTCTGCACCATCTCTATAGAGTTCAGGCTGGGGCCAGGAAGGAAAAAAATCAGTGGAAAATGGTAAGTGGGCGTCAAAAAAGATGGGATGAGTTTTTTTGGGGGGGATAGGGTGGGAGTGAAATCCTCGATTTTATCCATTGCAATATTTTATTTGTGCACAGAGAGCCATCGAGAAGTCCAATTTCGTCAAAGGAAGGAGAAGGAAAATTCTCATTTCACCAAATCTTAGGGGTATAGGAGATGATTCTTGGGTGCAAATTCACACTCCATGCATTCCTTATAATTTCGTGTTAATAAAACTTCCATTACCGTGAGAGTCAGATGGGGCCCAGTCCCTGGAGTACCTCAGCCGCATTTTTACGATTTCATACTGCCGATTTCCCAAGATGCCGCCCAGAACCTTGCGTGATCACGCGAAATCGCCCCCCTCCCCCCGGAAGACAATCCGCACAGTTTAAATATTAATTGAGGGAAACCCTGAGAGAATAAATTGCTCCGCATGAAAAGAGATTCGTACATCAGTTTCTTGAAAGGCGAAAAAAAAGCAAACACACTAAGAAAGAAAAAAATTCTCCGGAATCATCTGATTTGATGTCCTCTCTAAATTTTCCGCCACCCCCTCCCGGCACGCCGTTGTGTTCAGGAAATGAACGCCTGGCGGAATTCAACCCCCATGGTGAGTCCGCAGAAAAACCAAGCTCTTGGCTGACGATGGTGGGAAAAATATGAATACAAATTCTTTCAATTTGTTGCACATGTGAGTGGATTGTGTTGGATAAAGTGAAAAAATTTGCATTCACTGATTTGCGCGACTTCCTTGAGGACTTTCTTTTATATTAAACTTTCTCATCTTGCATTCCTTCATGGGGTGGAGAAAGGGGACGAAAAGTTAGGCTGTTTTTTGCAGTTTTCGCGGGTTTTCCCAATTTATTTTTAAAATCTTCATAGTTTAAGATAAATTTCATCATAGGGGAAAGGCTGGTAAGTTGACACAGCCGAAATGATTATATTTTCATCATATGGACATCCATTTGTCTTTCTTTGAAATTTTCATCACTGTAACCCTTTAAGTTTACCTTTACTTTTCAGCATCAAAATTTTCAATATTAATTTATTCAGTCAATGGACCACAATGGAATTTCATTGAAATCCTCTGTGTGTGTGGAATGATTTTGCCATGGCAAACAATGCACATTCGGGCCAAAAAAGCTAAAAGCTAATCTAACAGCCAGTGTTTCAATCCAACCACGTAACAATTGATCCACACCCCCGCATGAGCTTTTGGGCAGCCTTCCACATTCTCCAATTGCAGTTGCACTAGGCGAAATGAATATATTTCATTACAATAATTTTGACAGTTTTACGATTTGAGCGGGATATGAAAATGATTCGGTAACAGAGCGAAAATATAAAGTGATTTATATGAAATTTTTAACATTTTAATGGATCGAACGACACAACTATTGCATCGGGGTCGGGTGGGTGTGAAAAAGTGGGCACATATAGGATGAAAAAAGGGGGGTGTGAGTCGATCCTGTCGAGGCAAAAATTAATATTTTTCCTATATACAAGCGCCCGAATCAGAATTTATTGAGGAAATTCAAAGAGGATTTAAATGATAGAGGATTTTCAATTGAATTTATGACCGAATGATTGAATGTGAAGAAAGGTCCTGGACATGTGGATTACAGAGCATTTTTTACCTCGCGTAAACTTTAAAAGTTCTCTTATGGATTAATTCAGAGACTTGAGGCGGCTTTTAGCTGAGAAAGTTTCTTCATTGGAAGTTCTTTGCTTATTATAATGTATTTTGCAAGACGTGGGCTTTCCGGTCGTCTCTTTCATGTTTTATAACCATTATGTGGGTAAAATCATCAACACATTGCAGAAGATTCTCGCTGGCGTGTGCTTAAACAACGCACTAAGTGCCACGTTGTGCACTTTTTAGGAAAAGTCTCTGTTTGCGGAAAAGTTGATGGTATCAAAAGCATTTTCCCGGTGTTGTTGTTAAAAAGTCCCGCCTCACTACCTGCTAAAAAGTGGGTGAATATCGCATTTCTGGGTGGTTGCGAGCTCAAATTGTATACACAAGAGCCATTTTAGGGACTTACCGTTTGCTCTTGTCTTTTCACGGAACCTGCGAGAGAGTGGGTGGGATTTTCCCGCCACCCGGGAAAGTGTTTCTGGCGCTGCGAAAAATGAAGCGAGAGGGTGGGTTGATGTGCTTTTTAATGTGGATCACATGTATGTGCAGAGATAGAATCTGCATTGTTGCGAAGCATTTGAGAGGGAGGAAAAGTCCAAAATATCCCACCACAATCCCCTCTCGCCACCCAATCCAAGAAGCACAACAAAAGTGCCAAAACGATATTTCGTTAAGTCGTTTCATGCATTTTTAATTAGACATGTAATTCGGTGTGATGTGATGGCTTTCAGTTATTGGATTCGGCGGGAAATGCTCCAACCAGGCTCTGCAGAGGACTTTTCTCCTTTTCACAGATGCCGACGCGATGTTGAGATGCCAAAAGACATGAGGGATTTCCATTTCTAGTGGAATTTCCGTTAAATTTCACCACCACCCCGTCCTAAATAATTTATAACATGCAACACGTCTTTCATTTATTATTCATCATATCAACGTCTCTCCCTCGACCTCGACCCTTGTCTCTTTTTTTGCAACCACCCAGAAATCACCCTCGAATTCCTTAACAACGCTTGTCACTGAATTTATCACGATTTAT
>CAKKOB020001083.1:0-28055 GCA_918844115.2 Phlebotomus perniciosus | reverse complement strand
TGTGCGCCTATTACAGCGACCACCAACTGTTAGAGCACGTGTGTATGTATGCCTTGCATTAGTGAATCTCCTGAGATGAGGGTGGAAAGTGCTGTTTTTGTGAATTTCCCAGTGCGGAACGAGGGGTTGTCGTCTGTGGGTGGTGCAAATGAATTTAGTGACACTGCATGTGAGTCAGAGGCGATGGGGGCGAATCTCAATAATTTGACACAGAGTCAACCCGACGATACCAATTTATTTAATGACGAAGCTCCCCTTCTATCGAGCCCAACCCAAGGTTCTCGTGGTGCAAAACAATTCCCAAGCCTCGTCCCATCAACAATCAATTGCAGTTTGGACCAAGACGAGGGCTAAAAAGAGATGTTAAGACGATATGGAGTGAGTGAAGAAAGTCAATAAAGTGAATTGCTGCGTGACCCAAAAATCACTATTTGAGAATCACATGCAAAACTTGAAACGATATAACAATTTGTTTTGATTTACTTTCGACTGGCGTCCCCAACTTTACTTTCCGCTTTTCCCATCTTCCCATTTTCCCATGGGAGGTGGGGACACCGCCTATGTGCTGGAGGCAGCCTGTGTGCGTGACTTTGAAATATCAGAATTGTGTGGAACATGCTTTGGGTGTGGGCACATGGAGATGCCATAATTCTCGCTTATGTAATATTTCTAAGTTTCCCTCTCGCTCTCCCTTACGGATTTCCCCCCTACCACACCAGTCTGACCGTATTTCATACACGTGATACTGAAAATTTCAGAAATAGTTTCCCTATCCCTATTTCCAGTACCTTTAAGAATTAAAATATTTCATCGGAATTTGCCGTGTTGTAGATAAAAGAGGATATTTAATTAAACTTTATGTCCGTGCATGTCAAAAATAAACTCCAAACTGATTTGAATTGTTGGGGCAGGATCATCAAAATAATCTACTGCTCTAATTTACTCCACCTAATTGATGAGTAAATTGCATTTTCCGACAATAATGTTCGTTAGGAAAAAAGACAGCACATATAGCTGAGAGCTAATTGTGAAAATTGCACAGAGTAGTCTTTCTCGTATATTAAATCTTATCAAGCACGATTATTTAACAGAATTAAACAGAATGATTTCATAGATTAAAAATTCACCGGTGCTCCTGAATCACCTTAAAGCTAATTACAACAATTTTAGAAAATATCTTTTTTTACAATTTTACCAATTTTATTTATTGATTGTTTAGATTTAGTGCTTAAAGCAAAACGAAATGAAAAGATTATTGTCATTATTCGAAATAGGCATTTAAATTTATGTAGCCTTTAAAAAGGCTTTAAATTGCGAAATTTTTGTCAATTTTTACTGCCAAAAGCGGTGCATAAAAAGATTCCAATTAAAAGTCCATGAAAGACATTCAAATTTGCCACTTAACTGAACTCCAGAGGATACTCCTTTTATGACATTGCTTTGCAATTCAAATAACTCTTTCGTGAAGAGCCAGATCAAGATATATATGTTAGTAAGTTTTGAAAGACACATTTCCATTGTGAATTTGTAATATAATTGTGAGTCAATTAAATTCATATATCTTGAATCTTGGTCCTGCAAACAAATTCAACTCTAAATAGCATCCATGAGTGTCTTACAGATCGTGGCCAGAAACGTGCTCCTCCGCGAGTCAATTGGGCACAGCGGAGTCCCACAGGAGATGATAAAGGTGGCGGCTTTGCGTGGGTCTTCCTCAGCCATTTACCCGCCACGAGTTCTTCTTTCCTTTCATCTCCCATCCGCGTGTCTTTTTTCCTCAAACTTGCACCTATTTATAATTTACTTTTTCTTTCAACATATAACGCATTCACGCCTAGCACTTGATTCTAAACAGTGAGACCCCAACACCATCGGAAACTTTATCGTCTTCGCTGGGTACTCTTCATCAGAAAACTGAGAGTCTTTACATGATTTTATGTTCCTTTTCTCTACACACAATTGCCATATTTAGCACTTTTTCCACCGCGCGGCAATTTGCTAACTTTCGCATGAGCAAACGTGCAGAGATAAAAATTATCAGCCATAGAGTGAGGTGCCTCAATTCATTATCTCACGTATTGAGGGGGATCGGAAGACAATTTAATGAGCTAGCGAAAAGGGCAAATGAGTATGAATCTTGCTCAGCGAAATATAGATCAAATCATCAAATGTTATAACAGTTTGTACCCACTGTCCATCCATCCCACACGGTCTGATACCTCTCGCGAGTACGATGCAGAAGGAGAAGCGCATACACTTGTAAAAATCTGTAAAATATAGTGGAATACGTCCACAATATGAATGAGAATAATAAAATGGGAGAATGTACAAAAATAAACGTGCAAGTTGAGGAAATTCAAGATCAAGGCGAGCGACGTCTATCAAGTGAGTTGGTGTGCGAATGAGAGGTAGAATTTACAATTACATCGTACATAGATCTTTCTTTAGCCTCTTATTTTCAACTCTCCTTTCACATGCGTCTTTTTTGTCGCCGATTTTTTGCCTCCCATCCTTCCATTCTCTGGGCATAGAACAAGTTCTTATGTCGTTCTTTTACCCTTTACCTTTACTATTGCAGCTTCGGACAACAGAGTGTAATGAAAAATAAATAGCAAGGGAGAGAATGTTTGGTAAATTATTTGAAACTTTTATAAGGAAAATCATTACCAATAGATAGATTTATGGGAATTAGGGATTCAGGAATTATTAAGGTATTTTGCATGATGGGATAGGTAACTACTGGTCAAGGATTTTTCTATTTAACAAAGTTATAATAATATATAATCGCACCCCAACTAACCCCATCATACATCGTGAGCCATTGCCGTTTATCTTAGTAAAATATACTCTTCATTTAGTATGCTATTATTGTCCCATAGGTAGGTACTAATCTCCAAAATTGATTAAAATTTACTCATAATGGGCCATTAGGTATAAAAAAGAACGCCCCTATGTGAGAACTCCTTGGTTACTGAATCGATTTAAAGAGTTCTGACATTGCTCTCATTTCTGGGAAATTCGTTTCGGTTATATGACACCACATCGATGGTATTAAGCCAATCTATTTTGAGTGAAACAGTCTGTGTATTGGATTTCAAAAATATATGACGATCCCTCCCAGGGCTTCTCGACATCTCGTGCTAATTGGAAAAAGATTTACGTGAAAGTTGGCCGAAGAACAAAAAAGACATCAAAAAGTTTCCAGAGAATCTATCAGCCAACAAGAAATCATATAGCCCAATGTTAGATGCATTGAAGTTTATGGAAGACTGTAAACTTTTTATTTAGGCTTTGTAACTGAGAAGTACATATACATGTATACCTCTAAAAATCAAATATTAAAATTCCTCCCCCACTTTTTCGCGGGATCTTGCAAATGTGAGTCTGTGATAATTCCACATTTAATTCTGCTCCGACGGGTATTCATTTAATCCGACAACGAGGGATTGCGAGAAGAAGGAATTGCATGAATGGGAGGAAAGTGAATCCTGGGTTTTGTCTTGAAAGCGCGACCTCACGTCCGGCTCTCGGTGTTGTTCAATTAATTAGAGCCAGGTGAGTGCAAGCGTGAAGGCATGAGTTTGCGCATTACCTCAAGTCCCGAAGGTGTGCAATCTGAGCTCACTTCCAACTGCACTTTTGCCATGCCTCATCTCTTCCAGTCCTTTGCCAAGTTTACCTCGGCAGGGCCATGTCTGTGCGAAGAGGAAGGACTGGGCCTCATGAATTGAAAAGAATAAGACCGCGCGCATATATGCGAAAGAATAGCGGCTAGAATGTTGGGCAAACAAAGGAAAATCCGCACGTGTGGCCGCCGTGGTGTGATAAATAATGGTGGTGGGGAGGAAAAGCTGACATATCTTCTGGGAATGATCTTAGCCACATCAATTTCATTCCAATACTCCTTCAGTATTAACATGGTGATATTTGAATATAATAGTTGATGCTATGTTTGCCGACTTTTTTGCCCCCTTTCGCCCTGATTTACTGAGTCTCTGGGCAACGGTGCCGTAGCCTCTCTTCCAGCTATCTCTCGCTGATTTTATTTATGTGAAAAATTTGCTCAAGATGCTGCACTCATGAGTGAAAGGAACGGAAAATGTCATTTGCCCAGTACTTATGAGAATCTGCTGATTGTGTAACTCTTTTTCTACTCACACGGCTCACACACTCCGACGCCGCCAAAGCGGTCAATTGTTCAATCCCAGAAGGAGGCTCTATCTCGGAAGGAAATAACTCTTCAAGCAGCCGAAGTAAAACCTGTTTTTGACTTGGTACACAAATTCAGTTCTTACTGACTTTTCTTTTTCGTCGCTCGATCCAGCTACTGATGCACGAAATGCGGACTGCACGCCACAATGCATTGAGTGTTTTCGTTGAATGTATATGGTCTCGAGATTATGGCTAATAAGGATTGTTTTTTTATCGTAACCATGACATTTTTTTATTTACTTGAGATTAAAACTCTTGAAGAAACTACATCAAAGATCTAGAATTTTCCAAGTCCAAGGATTTCCTTGATGTGTAAGAAACGGAAAATTTCTTTGTATTATCCGAAGCTTAAAGGAAAAGAATCCAAAAAAAAAATCTTGCTAATACAAGACCAAAAGTCCTTTAAAATCGTCAAGAGACAGGAAAAGGAATTCCCTTTTGATCACAATTACATCTATCTCTCGTCTTTCATGCTCAACTCTCTCCTTTTGTCCCTGCTCATTTATGCCAGAAATGCAGACAGGTTCTTAAAGCTCTCCCGCCTTGATGTCGTATATTTTCCGTCACAAACACGCTGCCTCTCTCGCACCCTGTACTTTGCGTTTGTTTGGTCTTCCGCCCAGAGAGAGTCCCCCAAGCAGCCAACACCAGCATCCCACCCTCATCTCAGGGCACAGAGACACCCTCAACCACGCGATGTTCTTGCCTAGCGAAGGCACCATCCCCAGGGTTAGTAGTTAATAACCCCCCGAGTTCGTTCCGCTAGGAAAAAAAATCCACAAGAAGAGACGTGATTCAGTCTCGTGGAGGAGTGACAGAGAGGGAAAAAATCCGAGTGAGATGAGTGAGTAACATCGTGCTCCGTGTATTTCTGCATGAGAGCTTTCGCCTGAGGCAATTGTGAAGTCTCCCCTGTGACTCGGGCCAACTGAAGGGGATTTCGCTGAGCCAGGCCCAGACTCCGGGTCTGCTGGGAAAAGCCAGAGAAAGGCCGCTCGTGTGATGGATAGAACTGGGAGATTGTGAATTAAATGTTCTAATAAATTTGCACATCTTGTTGCTACTCAAATGGTCTAAACCACACACGCCCACCCACACAGAAATGCTGTTTAAAGGGGGGAAAGACAAAAAACAACAATTCCAATAAAAAAGCATCAAATGGGGGAGAAATGTCTTCAAAAGTGGGATATTCACACCGTAATTTTCACTCCTAAAAATTACACCCATTTCCAGGGTAGCAGGTTTGAGATTCATGGGAGGAAATCCCTCTCCCTCAGGCTTAGCTTACAACTCAGATTTTCCGACAAAAGAAAATGCTAAGATCATGCCAATTAATTGGCAATAGGTCACGTTAAATCCATTGTCTCCCAGGAAGAGACAGAGATTGTAGGATATGATGGCAGTTGATAGCTTCAGGGTGGTTTTTGAAATAGAAATTTCACCCCGGCAAAGGATGATTAATGGTTCTATTCAAACATTTGTTTACATTTTTATTACCTCTGGGGTGTTTAACAGCAATTATTTTTTCCTCCATAATTTAAAAAATAATAATAAAGAAGAAATAAAATTTTTTTTAGAATAATATAATAAGTAATGTTTAATACGATTTTTGCTAATAAATCCCTAAAATCTTGTCAAATCTTTTGTGTAGACTCTTCTCTTTTTCATTTCATAATTATATTTATGTAGAAATAAATTATAATACCTAATACTACACAACTAATTAAAAAATCATAGCAATTGACATAATTTAAACACGCTTTTTTGTATTTTAGCCCCAATTTCCCAAGCTTTTCCCACTATAGCCGGAAACGCGAATAACAATCCAATTTAGCGACTTTGCTGCTGAGAATTGCAGCAAAAACAACTCTTCCACAGAGCTGCCATCATCCATCAACATCGACGAAAGTCCAATGAAATACTAAAATACACTTTTGTGTTTATTTTCCTTCATATGAGTGTTGTGTTTTTAGAGCAATTTCGTGGCATTTGATGGGATGCGCATTTTCTGAGCATTTGGATGGAGGGCTGGGACCCCTTTCGAAAAATGATGGGTTAACTAGCATCAACATTCACTGTCCCTGGCGGTATCTGGAGTTGCCGGAATGAGGGAATATGCCGCATGACACAATATTAAATTTAAATTGGATTATTTCGGCAACATACTTGCATGCTCGCCTCTATCAATACACATCATTTGGACGGTGAAAAACATTTGGTCTCGAGATGGATGCTCGCAGAAGGGAGAGATTTGAATCAGCAATTTTCATCAATTTGCCGTATTATTTAGGCTAAATTGTTGGCAAAAAAGATGAAAATATTTTATATTTTACATGAATGTACTTTTTTTCTCTTTCATCAATATTTTCTATATGTATGCGGGAGAGTGTTTGAATGTTGAGCAGAAGGGATTGCAAATTGAATAAAGGCTTGTGCCAGGAAATTGGACGAGAGGATGTATCAGAAGACGCATACTTCAAGTGAATTACACAGGCAATTGCAATTTGGGCGGGAGATGGAGGATAGAGGTTGAATTGTGGGGAAATGATGTACCACCCGAGGTGTATTTTCTAAAGAAGAAATGTACTTCTATATCTGCAGCAAAGAAAACAATACCTAGTTGATGTTGCTGAAAGTACTTTGCGCGTTTGTGAACGGCGCGAAACAATACTTTGGTAAGTTTCAAACCTCCAGCAAATCCTTTTTCTCTACGAACATTCTTGAATTGCAATCATTTACATCAGTCACAGAATTGTGCGAGAAATATTTGTGCAATCTCTTCTATTTGCAAAGCAAGGAATTCTTGTTATTATAGAACCGAGCTGCAGCATTGCTTGCATGAGTCCGTTCTGTATCTTTGGTTTCACATTACTGCAGCTGAATTGCAAAATTCTCTGGGATATACACATAAATCTGTCTGCTTTTCTCTATCTCTTCCCCTTTTGCTGCGTAGAAGTTTTCCTGGTGAAAAACATATGATGTTGGATTGAGGATTCCACTTCGAGAGGATTAATGCCTCGGTTTTTCCTTCTTATGTTCACAAAATGCCTCCTGGGAGAGCAATACAATATGAATAAAAGTTTAATGAAATTTCCACCACTAAACAATTAGTCTATTCTTCGAGTCGCTCAGCTGGAATTTTCGCATTGTGTTTTCGATTATTTGGTACTTTGCAGGGAGTTTAATGTATATAATGAGTCCTCTATTAGAGGAAATGGGAGTGTTTCCTTCCATGATCTCAATTGATTAAAGTGAGTGTGCTGAAAAGATTCGTGTACAATAAGGTAATTTTCTTTAGAAACCACATTGCTTCATGAAGTGAATTTAAAGGGTTAATCCTTGTTGAAGAGACTTTTCTCTGGAGAGGAAACCACGAGTAATATTGCGTTCTCAGCGGAAAACTCTAACTTTTTTAGCACTCTTTGTCCAACCAACTTTAGCATTTGTCTTGCTGACTTTTGAATATTTAAGGGCTTTACGGTCATCTAACTTTATATCTTTCTCCACCCAACACCCTCCCGAAAAGAGTTAAATTTGGGTAAGCAAAGCTTGCAGACTTCCGGAATGAGGTATTTCCAATAGATTCCTTGGTGATAAAGGAATTTTCGCGATAATACCCTCTCAATGTATTTCATTTAACAGCTGAGGAGGAGTATTTATGGTTTTCTTCTTTCATTCAAAGTACCGCTACAAGAGATTTCGAGATGATCACTATCATTTCCTCATTGTGCAAACTTTTGCGAAATACCCACAATCAGATAAATAATATTATTAATTCAGTGGGGAAGTGGCAAATTCTGACTTTATTTTATACACATGCCCGTTAAAATGTCTTTGTAGCTAAAGTGAAAATGCAGAGGAATTTTTAGCAAACATCATAATGAATTACCCTGATGGTTGGGTGATCATGGAATTTGGATTTCAAAGCAGATCTCATAGTTTTGGACAAGTTCGGTATGCGGTATTTCAAAAAAGCAGTTCTAGTGTAGATCACAATCAAATCACATTGGCGCCACTGACTATAATCATATTCTTTAGAAAACTGCTTTTTATCAGAAGAAATCCATTTTCATATGGGGTGTGTTGAAATAATCAATCCGGTGGCGAAGGGTCTGCGAAATAGTCAGGCAGGAGATAAAACTGCAAAGTCCCTCGATAAAATCGAGGTAAACCCTTCTGTGCCCAACAACCCCATCGAACATCAACTATGAAATGTCCATTGTGGAGAGCTTGAGTCTTTCACACCTTCAGTCCCCCCCCTCTATGGGGTCCATCAAAATCAACTTATGGCTCTTCACACCATCTTAGATCCTCCACTTGGGTGGCAATAAATTATTCAGATTGGATCTCGTGCACGTCTTTTTGTTTGGTGAAGAATTGCACTGTGCACACATTTAATATTAAATGGGTTAAAGCAGAGATGAAGGGTATACATTGGGAACCTGAGGCACACTCTATTCCGCCGTGTATTTCCCATTAAATACAATGATAATGATGACTATGACAAATTTACATAATGCTGATTGCCTATTCACAATTTGAGATGGAATTAATCCCAAAGAACAAGTCTGATAAATCACGTCATTTCTCTCTAAATGGACTCAATTCTGCGTGGGCATGTTATTGATTTTGGGGCATATTTGTCCAGAATGAATGAAGTTTAGCAAATCGCAATGGAGTTAAATCTGTGCAGGGCTGCCAGAATGCGAAAGTAGGTGCACAATAATAAATGATTATCCCCCGGGAAATGGTTTTCTCACCTACCAATAGACATAAATTGTGCACCCCGGCCAAAAAGAGAGCGAAAGTATATGGCCAGAATGAATGATGAACTTGCAGTTGAGTTTTCCACTCAGAGACTGCGTGAGAATTAAGAAAGTGTCCATTGGGTGTTACTTCCCACAATCCACCCTCATGCTTTGCCCTCTCCCATGTAAGAAAACTTTATATGAGGGGCACGAAGATAGAATGAAAGATGACTCGCAACGATAAAATTCACCTACGTATGCAATTAAAGGAGATTTTCGACATACGGAGCCACCTCCTGTGTTGGATTCTTCGCACAAAATGAATCATGAGAGAGTATTGAGATACCAGTTAAGCTATAATCCTTAGCATTTGAGGGACAACTGTATGAGATAGCCAACAATTTCACTTTCTGAGTATACTGCTGCGGGGGCTTGATATCGAAAAACCTATTAAATTTCAGAATTTAATGGTCTGTTATTTAAGCTCTTATTTAGGCGTCCGATTACTTTTAATGTTGGGCAAATTTTGAAGATAAAAATAAGAAAAGGTTAACACATGACATCATCGTAATGCCACAGTGGAAATTTTTACAATTTAACATTGGTAACTCTATTCTAATTACGCTATTAATTTGACTAAAAATTTTGTCACCTTCATCTATAAAATTTTCACAAAACATATTGCCCTTTAACAGCTCTTGAACCTCTTCACAATCTGTAAAAATATTTATAAATCACAAGCTAATCTAAATCCACTACAAAACCCTGAAGAACTTGTATATCATTAGGTATTACGAAAATCGTTTGAGAATTCGACTGTGAATAATTTTCACATCATGAGTATTCGGCCCCCCTGCTTTCTGGGGCGAGAATCGCACTTAGTGAAGCAGATAGAACAATGCAATAAATTGTTTATTTATAGCGTGGAAAATCTGCCGATTTGTCATATGAGGCGATCCAAGACGGCAAAAAAATCCCCTCTGAAAAATCACCAACGACTGCAAGGGACTTTAAAGACATTCCCCCCAGGAAAAATAATATTATATACCTACTGGAAAAATTCTGTTCGTGGGGATGTCGAAAGACCACCCTCGTGAACGTGGTGCTCTGAAGACCACAAAATAGAGCAACGTGTTTCAATAACAGGCACTGCTATGGTGGCGAAGGTGGCACAAAGAGAGAACTCCAAATATACAAGGATGAAAAAATTAATGAAGCGATTTTCTCAGAGGAAAGAATCTGTGGATTGGGACGTGATTATGTGAAAATATAATTCATTATGGCGAATGGAGCGCTTTCACATGAGGGGGCGGCGTCGGCTCTTCTCTATTCATATGGGGATTACTGAAAAATATACACTTGAAAAGCAATTGTGAAAAGTTTTCGGTCTATGTGACTGTTATTTTTGTACTATTTCCATATCGAGGGGACTCTCACAGCTCTCAAGAGGACTCCCACTCGAGTTGGAATGCATTTGATGGGAAAAGAAATTGGACGCATTTTTCATTGATTCCATCAACCAACGTTGGAGGGGTTCATCATTTTGACTCCCTGAACGGGAAATGCCATGTATCTTCCCCATCTTCCCTTTCAATCCTCCTCTGTTCAAATTTACTGAACAAGTGAACATCTCAGAATTTATTTTCTCTTCCATTCTGCTTCTTTCGTCCTTCTCCCATATTATTTCTCCATCTGTTCTGTATATAACACACTCTCGATCGTATAATTAACACCAGACTAATTACTGTATACTTGTTGATTTGTCACTTTTTCATTTCCTCCCGATGTCTGTCAGTTTTAAGCATGTCAATTTATAAATTCAATCACACAAGTGCTCTTATTGGATTCGAGGGGTGAAAAAGGTGAGATTATTTGACATTTTCAGGGGAGTGTCACGGAGGAAATTCACAAGATATTAAAGTATACTGACGGGTGTTCAAGATGTGGCGAATTGTAGAGAGAAATTTCAAGCAGCTTACTCGAAATTGGTATTTTACATTCATCGTATTAATTTTTGAAAGATAAATCCATATGGAAATTTTCCAAAAATTTATACAAAATTCTTTATGTATTAGTATGAAAACATCACATTCTGACCAACAATTCCGTTGCTTTCCTCCTAATAAAGCAATGCAAAAGAGCAACACTGTTGGCGTGAGTGAGAAATCGGTGAAATGGAAAATTTCTCATAAATTCCAAGAGGCGCAGCTTGAAAATAAAATAGCACTAAAATATGCTGCAAGTACCTGAAGTTGAGAGACTTAAGATTCAATTCTCGACTCCGCATTACAGCGAAAATTGTCGAATAAATTTTTCGCATCGTCTCACTGATTTTCTCTTCCGCCAACACTCCGTCGTCGACCCATTCATTTTCGCCCATTCGAGCCCATAATTGGGTGACTCCTTCTTGGGGATCTGGTGGAGGCCTCGAGGCCTAGAGAGACAGCGATTTTCTTTCTCAATACCCGCACTCGTCCCCTTTAATTACACAGGAACGGTAATTACACTTGCAAAATTCTATATGTTCATCCCAACGGGGGATTGGAAGTCGCCTTGTCGATAGAGAAGCACACAGGAAAAAGAAGCCGCTAAATCATTAGGGGCGCAGAGGGAAGCGTCGGAGGCATAATGGCTATATACCATTGCACACGAGTTTGGATCACTAGTCTCGGCCTCCCTATGTGCTGCCTCTTTCCTGGCATCATCCAACTTCCGAGTACATGGGCCAACTCTTTCTCCCCATGTATAATTATGCAGACTCATCGACGCCTTTAAAAACCCATTATTACAGTGTGAAATTGGCTTGGTGAGGACATATGGCTTTCCAATTAAGATATATCCCAAGCTAGAACATATAGCAAGACAGATCAACAGGAGGGCGCCATTCATTTTTGGACAGAGTTCCGATCCTGTCTGCACAAAATTAGAAATTAATTCTCGAAAATTCACGAGACGACGTAAATTGATTGGACACGGCATCATTCATTGATTTTCTGGCTGGCCCCTCAAACATTAACTGCCCTCTCCATTTTTGCTCTCTTTAAATTTTAACGACAGGCCATCCGACACCATTGAGCACTTTTCCCTCTTTCAAACCAAGAATGACTATGGTTGCCACTCCAAAAAACTCGCCAAATTGAAGAGATGGAAATGCATTCAATGGAGAGATGTACAAATTCTCCGCTCTTTATCCCAACATTCAACACTCTGGTGAATTGCTTTTTCCACGCACTCTCGCACCTCCATATCTCATCTGTCCATCATTCAGTGAAAATTTTCACCCGAAATTCAACAATTAACATTTCTCACACCTTTCATACCAAGGTAACTAAATAAAATTGAAGATAACAGATAATGTGAGAAATTCAACTTCAGATAGTGGAATGTCTTTGAAACTCAATGTTGACTCTATACCCAAGGAAAAATGTTGTATATGAGAAGTGTTAAAAGACTTGAATTTCACTTTTATTGTACGTTATTTCAATTAAAAAGAAAAGTCATTAATCAAAGTGAGTTTTCTCACTCTCGTCTTCTGATTTTCATGGGGAGCCAGAGCTGAGATTAAATTTGAGAGCAATTTAAGTTATTTAAAAGCATCAAGATGTAAATTTTAGAAGAATGAAGTTCTTGAAATGGTCAAAAAAACATTTAAAATTTTATTGATACTGTCAATGAAAAGAGCAAAAACATGTATGTCTTTCTCCCCAAATTTTCATGACAAATAATCCAGCTTTCTGTGCAGTAAATTGCAACCTAAGCTTCAGTCTTTGAATTTGATCCTTCTTGGATATGACGTCCCACAGTGCCAATTATCGTGGTAGGGACTAATGGCAAACAGAAGCAATCTCAGCAATATCCAACTCGCATATGTTTTGGTCATTTTTCACCCAGGGATGTTTTCCAGGAGATTGGATAATGCAAACAGAAATCACCATTTCATCCAATGCACGAATGAAAGAGTATATCGATCTTGTATGACTTTGGGTCGAAATATATCAAATATCACATCATCCCCCTCTTGCAAACCACATTACCCTCGAAGTTGTACATATTTATGACGGTCAAGGATATAAAAGAATACTTATCAAATTCACAAGAGAGCACAATGACTATGGTGAAAGGAGAGATGAAATATCAAGACAAATATTTCATAATAATGCTTGTATGCGGTTTCGGATGAACATTTAGTTCAGATGATATCAAAAATGCATGAGAGAGTCTCTAGTCTCTTATGCCGTCCAGGATATCAATCACAATTCACCTGATGTGGAAAAAAAGATAATTTAGGTAGGTAAATTGAAAAGTCGTGTGTCAAATCTCAATATGGAGGGATTTACGCAGAGATCCCATAGAGTGGACTCTGCCGGCTGGCATTTCTCTGGCGGTCCTGGGAGTGTGCACATCTATAAAACCACTTAATACACATTTGTTATAATTATTGCTGAATGCTTTTAGTGTAATTGCAGCAGCGGAGGTTGAAATAATGTAGTATTTATGTGTGGAATACAATGTGTACTATTAGGCACTTCCCTTCGCGCTTTTTGCACAATTCACCCACCCCAAGTTCAACTGCCATTCCCTCTCCTCGAATATCTCTTTGGGTGGCGGAGAACCTTCCTTAACTGCTCTCAGAGTATTTTACGCAAACTTATACCCAGAATATCATAATAACGTGCTAATGTGCCCGTGAAAAAAATAAATAAAGCATTGTTGAAGGGATGGCAAAAGTAAATATGTGTTTTCTGTCTGTTGGACCTTTAGTGGGGTAAAAAAAAAGCGTGAGCGAGGAAGAGAAAAGTGTGAGATCAGCTTTGATTTTCCCGACATGTCCAACACGCCAAAGGCTGTTTATTCGGGCAAAACTACCCCAAAAGGCAATAGATTAAATCTTAAAGTGATATCCTCATCCGCAGATGGGTTTTTCCTCAACTTTCTGATCCAACTGACGAGATAAATGTGCGAACGAACCCTTCAAGTGTTGTGTGTATTGATTTCCCTGATGAATGGAGGATATGACGCCCAGGAAATGACATAACCACCCACCCAGGCTATATATTCTTGTCTTTAATCATACCCATCAAAGAAGTAATCTTTTTTCCTCACCATCAATGCTCGTGACACTCGAGGAGGAAGTGTTTTTGTGTCGTTTCCGTGCTTTCGCTTCGCAGCAGCTTCAATAAAATCAAAATGAACCCAAAATTGTTGATGAAATAATTGAATTGAATTATACGAGGGATGTTTTTTTATCCGCAAGCTTTGCATTTCTCCCCACGGGAGCCACCCCTTTCGTCACAAAGATGTGGCGAGAAAAAAGGCCAAGAGAAATGAAAATTCCTCCATCTCGAGTTTTGTCCAATTGTGATTTAATGAAAACATACCCACAAATTTGACCCTTCAGCACACTTTTACAGCTTGTCTGGATGGGAGGACGTAAAGTGTTTTAGCTCCCATCATCTATTCCGCGTGATGTGAGATGCTTTATGAAATAAAAATATTTTCTGTCCACCCTCCTTGTCAGATACAGTGATGGAAATAATTTCTAAAGCATTGTACAATTCAAATTATGACCCTTTTTACCGCATTTTTCGGCCGTTGATGCCCCGCGGGAGTTTAAATATTTGAATTGAAAGGAAGCCAAAATATATACCAAATCGATTGTACTTGCGGTTATAAACCAATACCTATATTATTGTTCCACAAAATATGCATTTTAAGATACATTCAAAAGAAACCATCAACGGTTTTTCATATTTTTTTCTTTAATGTGGCTAAGAATGAAAGTCGTTATACAATGTATAAATTTATAATAATAAATCATGTGCGTAAAATTCTGTTCAGCAGTGTTTGCATATCAAATTACAGGATTTTGTCGTCTCCCGCATTTCAATTGAATCCACAGAAAAAGTGAATTTGGTGAGTCTCGTCGTGTCTGGTTAGATAACAAAGAAAGAAAATGTATCCAGGAAGAAAATACCCCAAAAACATGGGAGTTTGGGGTGTGAGAATTGTTTAAGGTGAGAAAGGTGGAAATGAAATAAGGGGATAAGACCACACGCTAAGGAATTCTACATTTAATTCACAGGTGTTTCATTTAGATAAATGCTCAGCGCAAAATTCATCCCATTAAAGTTTCAGGTGCGTGATGTCTGCCGAGAGGCCACCAGTTTGCCCTTTTTACCCAAAAGCACTCTCAGCACTAGCAAACTCGAGACTGCGGTCAGATTGAAGAGTAGAAAATTTTGTTGGCAATTTTAACGCCAAATATGTGCAGAGTAATTAAACCTAAAATATTTGCACATAAGCTTAGAGACACACGGAGTTGAAGTGAGTAAACGCTGTGCATCATAGTAATTTGCCCGGGGACGGTGAACTCCGCTATATCATTACTTATCAACCACCCGGGGGCCTCCCTTCGTCATCTGCCACTGCTCCTGGCAACACCCTCGAAAAGAGCGCCTCAATATCTTCCGATTTTGGCATTAGTTGCCCCGAATTTCCTGCCTCCTCGTTATTTCCTTGCGATGGAAATGCACGCTTGTGTGCCCACGCTTGACGAAATGAAATCCATGAGTTCACCCACTGGGGACTATTTCCCCAGCGAGAGCTTTCCACTCACCCCCTTGAGGCTCCCCATCCCTACAAGTGAGAAAGGGAGAGATATTTCTGAGGCCACGAAAAGGAATTCTATCCGAAAATTTTGAGACGTCTGCCTCCAACACACGTCCAAGTGCTTCATCCTGGGAATTAAATTCCATTTCAGAAAGACAAACACCGACATCGCTCAATTGGATTAGAAAAATGTGCTCATGCCAGAAAAACTTTACATGCAACAGAGAGAAACTGAGGTGTGTGCTCAATCATTGTCTTAAAGTGCTCCAGAGGGTTTGGATGTGAATGTTTTTTTGGGGGTTGAGTTTACACAGAATCAATAGAGATTGATTGAAACAAATTTAATACAGCCGAAGAAGTTGAAAACTCCGCCAAAGCCACTTCTATTTCATTTATTTTCAATTCATTTAGTGAACCAGGAAGTGATTTTACTTCAATAAATCTCATAAATGGGAATACTCTATTTTGGCGGGAAATGTTTACCAACTATTCAGATCTTTTGGTTTGGTATAAATTCAATGAAAATTCTTCAAAGAATTTGAATAAAATGCTAGGAAAAGGAAGAACAAAGATCTTTTTGGTGTATTAACCAAATGAAAAAGGTCATTGACCGAATCCTTTATAAATACATTCAGCTTCTCTGTCTCTAAAAATTATTCAAATCAGACGAATATTTGCCTAAAACGTCCTGAAACATTAATCTATTCAACTCTATACAAACTCGCGGAATTCATCATCAAAATTATAAAGTTGAAGGGGAAATTTATCTGGATTTATACTTTGAAAAGGCTCGAATAAAACAATATACATACTATATACATATATAGCAATTATTTTTGCTCACGAGAGTGTCCTTTTACGATGAAAATATTTCTCTTTAATTAATTGTCGCTTGCAGGTAACCTTTCCCCCTTTGAACTGATACTCTTTACAGGACATGACAGAAATTATCAAGAGGTTTGGTCGGTTTTGGCTGAGGTGAAAGGTCTGCAGATGGTTTATGCAAGGGTGCAAATGACAAACACCCGCGATTCTGTTGATAAAATCTGACATTTTAGGCTACAGTTCTTAAAGTTTGTACATCTTCATGCAATGATTTTCGTAGGATCAAACGAGTCCAGATAAAATCGAGGTTGCAAAGCTATCTTCCCCATCTCAAATCAATCAATCATATAGAATGCAGAGGGAACATTTGGTACTGCTGGACTGCAAATATTTTGCAATCATGTGAAATGTATTGGGTGAATTTAGGTGATTAGCCGATGAAAAGCTACAAACCTTAAAGTCGGAAAATATTTGATCAACCGGACATTGATACATCTGTGTGTTTGAACATACCACAATGGAGGAGGTAGCATCGCCCCGAGGGATGTGTTTGTGATTTAGAATTCACTTCCTGATCTCACCACAAATGCCTCCACACCATGTCTGCATTTGGAGAGACACATCCAAATTCAACCCCTGCCACATAGATCCTTGGCGTTTTAACAAATCGAATGCAGCCACCCATAAATACTCGTCCAGCGTTGCCTATTCACCACCACTCCCCAATTGGTGGTGAATAATTAAAATTATTTATTCTATTAATTATTTGCTCCCTCTCCCGGCTACCAAGTGGTTGCTCATTGTTGCATGCCGGAGAGGAAACACCAAATCCAGAAATAGTCTCCATCCATTTTCACTATATAGGGATGCTTTGCCTATTGTGCCGTTTTGAGCTGTGGAACCCTTTTGTTGCCAAATTTTCACTCTCATCGACCCTCTTTGCAAAAAGCATTTCTATATTTATTCCCTAGCAAACTAATTCTAACAATAGGCAGTAACGACAATTCTCGATGAAAATAATTAAACCTAAAATATTTTGCATAGTAAAATTACAAAATTCTTTTATTTACCCACATTCCTTATCGCAATAGAGTTGAATGTACTCTAGAAGAAAGATAAAACATTGGTTAGTTATAGTTATCAGATTAATCTTATTAAATGAAAGTCGCTTAATTTCCCTATAGTTCTATTGTCCACAATCTCATACTATTAATTTATATGAGTAGCATTTGCAAAATTAATACCTCGACTAAGCCCTTTACACCATGCTAAAGTTCTTTTACAATTTGCTTTTCTTATAATCATTTTCTGAAACTCTTGTAAAAGTCCATCTCTGCCCCAAATTGCTTTTGCGACAAGGAGAAAGGCTGATGGAATCGTGTTCCCCTAGTAAAATTCACTAATTTGTGAAAGAAAACAGCCACATAAATAAAATGTTCACAAGTTGTAAGGGAAGCTTTCACGGCAATTTCTCAACTCTGGTTGCCTTCAATTTCGTGAATTAGCTTATACAGTATCTTGTGGGCAAAGCCATAAATTACTACCACATGACTGCTTCTCAATGATACAAACTTGTATGAATACCGTCGACATTCAATTGTGTCATATTTTGTACATTACAATATCTATATGGAGGTAACTGAGGAATATGCTCTCCGATGAAGGAAACTTTTCACCTGCGTCTTCCTGCCCAACAATGGGGGGTTGGATGTCGAAAAGGAGAATTTGAATATTTGCCGGAGAGGATTTGCAATCGAATACCATCATTCCAGGGGAAAATATCTTCACTCATCTCTCCGCTTTACTATGGTCAAGAAAATACGATTATGAATCGCTGTATAAGATTTTACATGTATAAGGGTGGAAGTTATATTTAATTAGAAGTGTGGTTTTCCCGGGAAATTTACATATTTCACACTAATTTAAAATCAACGGATTTTAGAAAATTTGTTATTTAAATAAACGGAATGGGTGAGAGGCTAATAAATTTCTCTTCACGTGGATTTTATATCACAAATCTTTCACTATATTCGCCTTGACTTTGGCAATTGATACACAAGAAACTTTGAAGCCAGAGAGTATCATTTGGTGTGTGATGAAAAATTCATGTGAGGAGGATTCTTTTGAAATTTCACTCATTAAGTTTTCCACAATTACTCTTCTCCCCTTATATTTGCCAAAATTCCCAATGTTTTCGCACCAAGAGACACTTTCATCCCATCTTCCAGGGCATTTAACCAGCTTTCGATCTCTCAATGAAACTGAAATGGATAAATTATTCATTCCAATAAACCGTGTGTTACTTTCTTCTTTTTTCTCGGTAATTTTCCACTTTAGTATACAGTGATATGGAAATAAATTAAAATGAACCAAGTGCGTAGAGGAAGAACTTCAGACATAATATTTTTTTCTCTCTAACATTCCTCTTCTGCGTATATTTGAACAGTTAAAATATTGATGGAATATTAAATGAGAAACGATATCAAGGGAATTTATTTTCAGGATATAGCATATATGAAAATTTCGACGGATCTACCTTCTAAGTTGCTCCCCTTTCTATGCCATTGCAGCACAGTTGAGCACAAAATAAAGAATCTCGTCAAGGAATCATGAAGACTTTTTGCATACTTGTGAATTTCCTATATAAACTTTTCTCATTGAGTTTCTTTTCATACTTCGTATATTTCTTCTTCAATAACCATCGTTAACTTTCTCTTTTGCATTTCTTCGTGCGATTCTTTATGCTGCGTCTTTGGGGAAAAGCCAGCATAGCAAGTGTATTAGGATGGTTTTGCACTGCGTTTCAGATTTCGCATCAATTTTCCAAAAAGTAAGTCCCTTTTTATCTTGGCCACCCTCAGGATATTACTCACACACCCACTTACGAGAATAAACACATTTCCACCATATCTACAACATAGTTGAAAATCTCTACAAAGAGCTCTTCTTTTCGTATATTTTATTGCCTTAAAGTGCAATATTGTTAGAAAAAAAAATATTTTCTTTTATGAATCATATTTTTGTTCTATTTATAATGGTCGAAATTTTGTGTGTGAAGATTCCCGGGGAATTTATGCATCTTACTGCTTTCGATATCAGTGCCATTATAAATGATAAAGAACAAAATTGGTTTACTGTGTGGATTTCTTTTTTTCTTATATTATAATCCAAATAATCCTAGATCTTTGCAGTAATGCTAACGCATAATAGCTTCTATGGAATGACAAATCCTTTTCAATTTCTAATCGTGCATTATAATAGTAGCACAGATAGCATACATGAACTTTTTTTCATTATCAACCCTCATATATTTTCGCGAGGCGCCTCTACCAGAGCAGCAAAACACAAGCGCCCAGAAAGACGTTGAGCACATTTCAATGTGATGGCATTAAGTATACGGAGAGTGAGACACGTCATTAGTTATTTTTAAAAGCAAACTCAGAGGGAGAGGATGCAACGCGTGTGTTATGCAGGTTCAACGTGATTCCCCAATGTTTGTCTAATTGCGTGGCAAATGACATTCTGTGAGTCCCCACTCATTTGTTCGCCACCACGAAATGCACTGCAACTATTGGCTCGAGTAGCTACCAGGAAGACAAGATAGTGGATGAGTCCTGGAAACGCTCAACTCTTGCAATTAATACAATTTAAAACCCATACAGATTAGATCGTTAATGTCATGTCAGTTTTTTAATTACGCTAATTGGGATGATTCTCTAAATGGTAATGCTATATATGAATATATGAGGATGGAAAAAACGATGGAGCAAAAACCAATTGCTGAAATAATTATGATGGTGAATCAACCACATCTGCTATTATTGTGTCAATCAGCATATTCAATTTTCCGTTATTAATACACATATAAATGTAATGCTTCACGCCTCCCCCACAACCCCAACTAGAATACTGGACTTCTAAATAGAGCTACCCCTTTTGTCTGAAATGCCTATGATTATGTGGAGCTTCCACTTCGAGGCGGTTGAGAATAAATTATTCACGAAGAAAGCATCATCACGGAAAGGACAAAAAATCCTCCAAACAATGTCGGAGCTTTATAAAATAAACTCACAGGGAAGAAAAAATACCAACAGTTTGGAAAGAATTCAGCCAATTTTTTGCACACCTTCAAAAGCACCCACGAGCATATTTCGCAATTTACCAACAATAAAAGGATGGCTTCATACACGACTAATACTTTTAATTTCAGTTCCACCCTCTGAAGAAATTATTTATTTCAAAATTATCTCCCACGTTTGAGAGCCCTTGGCTTGTTTTTTTAATAAATACTTTTTTTTGTCAGACGTGCTGGTCTGCCCCAAGCGAAATTGGTCTCCCTTTACTTCATAGACACCACACACAATCCCTATGATTCAGTATAACACACGAAGAGGAGTATGGTGGACCCTTCTCAGTACAGACACTGCCTCAGCCACAACGGGGCAAAGTTGCTACAAAAATGTCCTTTTAAGTGTTCATAATGTTGATTTTCATTTACATGCTAATTTCTGCCGGAGAGTATACATACTTATATGAGAAATTTTTTCTTGTCACAGCAATTATATATCGGTTGAGGTTGAGCTCTGCCATCTATTTTCTTCCTAAGGTAAACATTAAAATTAAGCCATGCCGGCACGTGTTCTTCGTTTTCATAAAATTTAAGATCATAATGAAATAAAGGTGAATTAAAGGTTTTTGCAGTAATTAGTTTATTCAGTAGCAACCTTATGGTCTAGAAATTCTTATGATCGATTATGTAAAGTTTTCTATATCTTAATAACTTAAAGTGTGTGTGAAAAGAATATTATTTAAACCTGAATTTTCAACTATGCGCTTAAAGCACGTTTTTAATCACTTTAAACTTGTTTTAAATCACTTTTACGCTGAAATAATTTATCCAGTAGAAAGATATTAAACATTTTGAATTGCACATAAACAAACTGAATACGTGTGGCAATGTCAATAGAAATCTCATCTCACATTCAACCCCTTCCGATGCAGAGTGTGTGGATTATGATTTGTGTGACAGTGCAACATTTGCCAATGTAATCTCTTTTCATTAGGATATTGCGCTGGAAGGAATGTGATTAAACTGATTCAACATATTCTCTAGCAGATGCATAATTGAAAAGTGAGAAAGACATGAGCTGCCTCAAAGACTCAAACCCAAAACGGATAATTTAATTTTCAGACATATTCACTCTAAACCAACATTTGTAAAATCGTATAGCAAACTCATCAATCACCCAAATACGAAGAATGTTGCGTCTTTAAATTGATCTCTCAGATTTATCAAAGCAATTTCAAATGGATCATCTCAATTGAATTTTGGGCGCTACGGTGGAGAGACGCTTCGGAGATTAACTTGCTTCGAATTTGCATACTTTTGAATTTCAATTTAAAGTGCCTTTCTCCCCCCACCCCTTAATCTGTTAATTGCAGGAATAAGAGAAAGAATGTATATATTCCCATCCTTGTGAAATCTAATTAAAAGTCCGTCTCTATGGGATATTAAAACTACAGTTGAAATTATACTTTTATTCCAATCTTAAATCCTCCTCACTCTTCTTTCTTTTCCATCTCAATGGCCCTACGGATCGAATACATCATGCCCTGTTATTGGATATTTAAAGTAAGTAGACTGTCACCATGCAATTAATTTTAATTCAGGAGAACCGAATAAAAACGTTCCCTTTTCATTTCAAATGTGTTGCTTCATTCGATAGGAGTGAGAATATTCTACCAGCAGTGGAAGAAACAAATTTTATAAGGGTGGCAGAATCCTCATCGTCCTCTGGTTCTGTGGCAAAACATTGTTTTCTGGTCGATAGGCGGGGGTGTGTATTTTAAATTTTTCCTTTTACTCTTCGCGTCACCGTATAAAGAGAAAAACTCATTTTTCCTAATTTCCATGTCAGAAACGTTTTAACTTTAATAAAATTTCCTTGAGTGCCTCCCATTGAGTTTTATCTTTCACAGGCCATGAGAAATAAAAGTGGGGGTGAACTTTATTTGTTGTTTCTAAATGTGAATGAGTTCGCATTTCTCTTTAGTCGTTTTTTTCTGTGCGCTTAAACCATATTTCCTTGAAGATGCCACCCTCAGGAAAGCCAGACTTTCGCTTAGGCCAGTGTGGAAAAAAATGAAGAATAGGCATTTGGGATGCAAGAATGGAATGTCTCGGAAGGATTTATCACACTTTTGCCATGGATGTCTCGTGTCAGGCGGAGATAAGTGAGGGCACAGGACGCGATGTTATGATAAAATAGGAATAATCACAGAGGTGGTAAATTCGTCCACTAAATCCGCGTTTCGAGAGGGAAATTTCAGCTGTCACAGAGATTATGATGTAAAGTCCCTGTGAGACTCCTCCGCTGGGATCCATCACTCCTGAATCCGATTTTGCTTTCTCTCAAACCACACAGGTCAGTACAGTGGCGAGTATTATTATAAATGTCTGTGATTTATTCAAGTTTGTAAAATTACAAAATTCGAAAATTATCATATTTATAATATCTTTAGCAGATAGATTACAAACTATTAATTTGCTATGTATAATATATTTTTCAACGATTTCGCTTGGCAAGAACATTTTGCCGTTGACTGTATGCCATATAGAATAATACTTGGATGATTGTATATTTCTCACCCATTCCCTTTACAACGTGAAATGCCAGTGATTCACCTGGCCCAGAGGTAACATATGAAATGTTTGCACTATCGCAAATGTTAATCTCACTCACACACAGTGCATTCGTGGACAATTTATGAATAGCGGGAGGATCAATAAATCACATAGATATTTTTAGAGAGATAACTGCGGATTTACATATTTATTAACTTGTGTTTTAATGCCTCATAAATGTTTATGTGGATCAAAAGATGACCACGAAATTATTTTATATTTATTACACTTCCAACCATTAGATTTTTGAGATAGTGGTGAGCTGTGCAAGTTCAGAGGTTATGATGCAGCCTCTATGACCATTCTCAGTTGGAATTCCCAAACAATTTCGAGAAAATGTGTCGATGGTGGCTTCAAAGGCATCAAATCACCCCCTGGAAATTTTTACGAGAACACAAATTGAAAGGTGCTCTTGAAAAATATCCCAGAAAGAAAAAAAATAATAGAGGCGAATTTCATTGCTTCGATGTCCATCTCGTGACTCATATTCCAAGGTGGAGAGAGTGATAAAAAGCTCTCAAAGTTGGAATGCGAACCTCAAGAGTTCCAAATAAATTGTGGCGCTCGAATCTCCCTCATTCTTTCTCAATTTTGCTTCTTAGGGCCTCCACGAAACGGGGACTTAACCAATAATATTGAAAACCGAAATCCTCAAGAGCGACTTCACTTGTGGCTCCTTCTTAATGAAAATACCACTTTTTGTAGCCATTAAAATTCAACGTGAAATAGCATAAAAAGAACAATACAAGGCATAAAAGTTACATTTCAAGGAATTCCTTACCACTGAAGTTTAATAAATAGACCAAGTTTTTATTAAATGGAAAATAAATTGCAGGGTTGCATTCCTGAGGAGATCGTAATCAATCGTGAGGTAATAAAATTAGCTCTGTTGCAGTTCCAGATTCAGTTTATATGATCAAATGAAAAATCATCAATCGATGTTTTTAAAACATTTAGGTGATTACCAGACTTATAGCGAATTTACTGTAAAGGATATGAAAATGCTGTTTGCAACAAAGGTTAGGAAATACGGTCACCCTGCTATGCAAAAAGCAAATTCTTCACATAAAAAAAAGTTATAATTCAATTAGAAATTAGCATACAAAATGTTCTATTGAACGCTCATATTCTTAGAATTCTATCCGTGCGTTAAATATACCCTCTTCAGGCTATATGGAACCCTTCAGTTTTTGACAAATTAATTTTCTCTTGAAAGAACCTCCTCAAAGTTTTGAGTCATCCCAAAACCTTGTGTTTAGAAATACCAGCCTATTCGTGGTGTGTGCAGTGGTAATGATATTGAATAGAAGGCTCCCAAGGGGGGACATAAAAAGTTTTTGTGTGAAACTTTTGCGAGGAAAGCGTCCACACAGACGTGAGACTTCTCCATTAGCATTTATATGGGCTGTGCTCCAATTTCTCACCGGCTTTGCATGGTAAAAATGTTCAAAGTGCACACGATTGAGGAGGGAAAAATGGCGAAATGCAATTCTCAAATGCAGTTTATGAATGCACATCGCGTATATAAGACGCAAGCTTTAAAGGGGCGGTGCGTTTTCATCATCAATATATTTTAAGTAAATGCTATATGCATGTGAGGACTCACACCATTCGCAAAGTGGATAAAGGTGGAGTGAAGACTGCTGCAAAAGCACGGAATTGCATTTTAGAGGCAAAGAGAGGAGGTAGAAAAAAAGCCAAAGGGTAAATGAAATTTATTATGTATTTAATTTCCGGTTTGTGTTAGCATACTTCTATGTCAGGGCATACAGTGAATCTTAGCACAAACACCACGACACTGCGTCGTGAAGATTCTGTACACACTGCATCCATGCGATATGTATACAATGGCTTGTAGAAGAAAAGGCCGTAGGGCTAAAGCTAATACTTTTATTTATTTGGCTTTCATGCCATTTGCGACGAATGAGGAGGGGACATCGGGGTACTCTGAGAAAGAATGAGCGAGATAGGAAAAAAAAGCTTAAACCGATTTGTATATTGCGCCACTTGAATGGTCAACATTTTCTATAGCTCTGAATGCAATCATTTACCTTCATGTGATTGTTAGTGATTGACGAAATTGTCCACGTAATGGCGTCATTTATGTACCATTAGAATAATTTCGATTGAAGGGGAGATACTTCTCCCAAGATGACACGAGAAAGGATTTACAGCATCCGAGATGGTTGGCACCAAAGGAAAAGAGAAAAGAAGTTCATGAACTCCTTGGCACTGCAATCGACAGAGAAAATCTCTCATCTTTCCTCCATTTTTTGCCTCCTATCTTCTTTTACCCTCCCTTTGAACCAGAGCAAAAACGTTAACAATCACTACGTGAGCTATAGAGAGAAATAATTCGATTTCTTTCCTTAATATTTTCACCAAAAGAAATAAATGCGACAAGGGGAAAAGAAATAACCTAAAACTGCAATAAGACGAAAGTTCTTTATTTAAGTGTCCATCAAATAGCATAACTTTATTGAGCATTTTATCATTATACACAATGCTCCATTCAGAGGGATAAATTTGGCCTCTAAATAAAACGATTTGGCTGTTCAAAGTTGCTTGATGCAATTTTCAATAATTAAAATGGAATATTATTATTGATTGACCTTTATTTTAGATGAATTTTGTGCGAAATGAATTTTGAAAAAACACATTTTTCTATTCATAACACAGACTAATGTCTAAATTCTACTTAGAAGAAAAATTTTACTAAACAGTCGTTTATAATATTGTATAAATTTATACGATTATGCCACAGAATTCATAAAATTAGGTATAGGTTCAGCTGTATATGTATGAGTTTAATAAGAGAACAGAAACTTTCTCAAAATAAAATTGAAATTCAAAGTTTAAGTATAGTAAGAATATTGTACCACTCATGCGGGATTTAAAATGTATACCTATATAAATTTAAAATCTTTGAACCAAAACCTAAAATATAAAATTCGAATTCGACCTTGATTTTATCTTTTGAATTTTGTTAAGATTGCCTAATCCCATATTTCATGGTGTTAGTTATTCATTAAATTCTCAAGTAATTGTTTTACTATGCCACTCTGTGAGGTAAACATACTATTCCCTTTAAAAATTGATTAGAAAGAAAGAGGGTAAGAGCAACATAGCATCTCATTATGATGAGAAATTGTGGGAAAGATTTCAAGTGGCCACTCAAAACTTCTTCACTGCGCCCAATATACTTGTGGTCCCGGGGATAAATCATATCTGGAGGAGGTGGATGAACCACGACGACATGAGATTGTTTTCGCCATACTCACCACCATTAAACGTGTCCCTGATATCGGAGGGGACAATGGCTGATTTAATTACTCCAATATATTTATTCACGGGGGTGTATCCGTGGTTCCATGGCATTTGACAAAACACCCATTCAGTCGAGCACGTGCCATCCATTGGAAGATACATATAGGGACGGTTCATGAACGTATGTCATCTGGTATTGTTTCACTTCTTTCTCGCTCTGCTCACTTGCCATCCTCCATGCAGCCTCTTGTCTTTAATCCAAGTCGAGCAATTTTTCTTTCTACCAGTGGCTTTTAATGCGACATGACGCACAATGTGTCGCCTTCTTTTTGTTGCGTCGTATGCCAAGTGTAATGTGCAAAGATAAGTACAATCATCATCACGTAGACGGTGAGATCGGGAAACGGAGGTCGCATGGAGAGAACCAGGAGTGTACCCAATTGATTTATAAACCATTCACTAGATATGTCACCATTGACATTTATAATAATTTGTGACAGTTTCCCGCCCTTATTGTCCTCTTTTTTCCCGCCACACTTTCGAGGGCGATTCACGGGATTTATTGATTTTCCTCCAAATGTACACATGCGGTCGATTTAGCTCTTTAATACATTATAACTCAATATTAAATGTGTGTTTTTTACCATATACCATGTTGCGATATTAAAGAGACAGAGAAGACGACTTTCCATCACTTTTTGGAATGCCACCGACGAGTGTGAGTGCGAGTGTGTGGAGAGAAAATCTGCGATTTTGAACTGAAAGCCACAAGTGTCTGAGACATAGAGAAATTGAGGCTATTTCACAGACAGATATCTTCGGTGTCCCACATTTCTAAAAATATTTTTGTCTTCTGTGGCCATAACTTTAAGTTTACTGTTTGGTAGTTTGACTAAAAAGATAGTGACGACATTATTTTATTTCCATACAATTTATTTGTTGACATCCACTTTGTGGAAATGAGAAGGAAAGAGAGATAGAAACACTCTGCATATATTAAAATAACATCCTAGCGACATATACCTACATCTCACTATTGGATGGTGATAGAAGTGAAGGTAACTATGGGCCTATATTATCATCTTATCTCATAAAGCTTCCCAATGCAGTGCGCAGTCCCAACCCCTGACTCTATATGTAAGAAAGAAGGACAGTTACAAAGAAATTGAAATGTCTCGAGAACATGGAAATGAACAAGATAAAATTGGGGTAGTTGTGTTCATTTTATAGTCTTTAGAGAGCAATTGTTCCACCATGAGAAAGAGGGAACATAAAAAGTATCTTACATTGACATTGCTAGTCAACAGTGTCAACAGTCAATATAGATGCATCGACAAAACCTCCCTCCATGTCAGACAAGAGAGCAGCTGAAATGTGCTATGCAAGATGATATTGTAAAATTGACAACATAAATTTATCATGTTTCTTCCCCCCATCCCCATAAAAATGCCTTTCCGGGAGATGGGAAGGAGAGTGGCAGCAATAAAATAAACCTATCTAAGCAATATGAATTATGTATTATGAAGAAATAAATATCAAAACAAAACCCCAGTTTAGAAGTATTTTCTTTTCTAATTTTATCCTTAGCCCAAAACATCACGGTGGAATAATTTGAACTTATGGGACAGCTTACATCATCAAAAATGATAATAAGACTCATCATTTGGTATTCCTTAGGAATACCCACGCTAAACGCATTTGGATTTAAC
>CAKKOB020001082.1:7788-28073 GCA_918844115.2 Phlebotomus perniciosus | reverse complement strand
CCAAACGGACAAGCCCTACAAGTGCAACTCCTGCTACAAGTGCTTCTCGGACGAGCCCTCGCTCCTGGAGCACATCCCCAAGCATAAGGAGTCGAAGCACCTCAAGACGCACATCTGCCAGTACTGCGGCAAGTCCTACACCCAGGAGACCTATCTGTCCAAGCACATGCAGAAACACGCCGAGCGGACGGATAAGAGGCCACCCATTGCGGGTCTGGCGGGTCTGGGACTCAATCGAAATCTGGCGTCGGCCATGTCTAATGCCCCACTGACTGTGGCCGCTACGGCTACTGATCACCCATACTGGCCCAAGGTGAGCCCCGATTCGGCGGCCAGCCTGGCTGAGGCGATGCAGCAGCAACAGCAGAACCAGTACGACTTCGCCATGCAGCATGCGGCGGCGAGTGGCGCCGCGGCGAGCGACCACATCCACCATCGGGCGCTGCTGGAGCACCATAGGAGCCTGAATGGGACCACCGAGGATGGAGAGGATCTCGTGATAGCAAGCCGTCAGGGTGCCGCTAGTCTCGCCACGAGTGGCAGCAGTGGCGGAAGCCACATCGCCGCCCAGAATCCACCCGCCGCCTCTACGCCATCCGCCGCGCCCGCCGGCTCCAGTTACGATGCCAAGACCACCAGTAACTCCGCCTTTACCCCCATCAACTCCATGACGCCGCACCTCAACTCCCTGGGCCACCACCATCAGCTGGCCCAGCGACCCTACATCTACGACGCCATAAGCTTCCAAAATAAGAATGTGAATCAGAACGCCGGCGCCTCCTTCCCCAATCAGCTAATCTCCCTCCACCAGATCCGCAATTACGCCCACCAACCCGGCGGTCCGGCGGGTCTGATGGCTGGGGAGCATTTGCTGGGTATTGGCGTGGGAGTGGGTAAGGACAAGGGCCAGTAGCGCCGGCTGGCGGCCACGTGGTGATTCTCCCCGCCGCCGTGTGGCGTCGCCACATTAAACGGGTAAATGCTGTGCATTTTCTAAGGCCCCCTCAGACACACCCTCGAATTGCGCGAGAGACGGTGGCGATCTCAATGTGCTCGATCACACAACCGTAGAGCCCCACAGTGAGTGTGTGGCGCTACCCCCCCCCAAAACAAAATGGATTAATGGAGCAAAGGAACCAAAACCCAATTGAATTTCGGACACGCCAACTCGCGGACGGAATGCTCAGAGCTCAATCGCGGCTCACAATCCGTACGAGGTTGCGCAATTTATGAAATAAAATATGTTACAAAATCCTGTATTTTCTTACAGCTAAATAAAAAAGAGAGTAAAAAAAAACATCAAGTCTAAAAAACCAGGGAGAGCTTTCTCCCAACAAAAAGTGGCATCAAAGTAAATAAGAAAAAGGACGAGATGATGGGTGGATTTGCATGGGAAGATCCCCCCGTGCAAATTGCAAATTTTCATGTGGTTTAAAGATATTCTTACGTAATGTAATAAGTAGTTAATGATGAGATGAAACAATGACAATTTATGAAAAAAATGGTAAAGAGAGAAATGTGTATAAAGTTGAATAAAAGGATAAATAGGACTACACTAGTTAAAATTCTACTTGAATAACTTATAGAATGGAACTTTTAGTTACTTAAAGATTACCCCACTCGGGTAGGGATTATAGGGGGATGATACTGAAGAAATGAACTACAACAACCCAGATATATCTCAATGAGAGCAACTTTAATACAATCGAGCAATCAAGTCTGTGACCATTTGAGATGATTTTGAGTGAATTCAGTTCCTTTTCGATCCAGTTCAAACCGATAATTTGGCAAACAGCCCAATAGTAAACATATTTTAGGAAGAAGAAGAGAAAAAAAATCCAGTGAATTTATATCAAAGTCATTTCAGAGGGAAAATAGTCCTCAATAGTGAAATATGTTTTTGTTTTTGCAAAAAAAACCTACATAAAAGATCCCACGTGATCTTAAACTTATAAATACAATAAATAATAGATCAAGAAATCATTGAATTTTTGTATTATTTTTATACATAGACATTTCTTCTTATTTTAATCTTAATTGTTGGATACTTTCTAATATTATTTCTCTGATAAGATGTAAGGTTCTTTTCGTCTGGATATAAATGTATCTTTATTATTTTTGTAATTTCTCCCACTAGGATATATTTAAAAATGGATTGACAAGTGAATAAAATGTCAGCAGATACATAAATTATGTAATAAATTTTCTTTTGTAAATACATTTTAAGATATCATAAATTGAAGAAAAAAAAAGAGGAAAAGTGAATAAAAAATAATTTTACACAAATAATCAGATATATTGGCTTTTTTAATTCAAAGGATCATCGGAGGGCACATGGTTATTTACGTTTTACATTATTTGACATTATTTCATGAGGTAAGTAAATGCTGAAATAAGCGAAATATAATATTTTATAGAAGAAGATAAAAGGTTTTCTTCTATGAATGAATCAGCTCTAAACAAATCTTGTAACAAGAATTCGGGTCAAAGAGATTTTATTTCACTTTCATTGAAACATAAAACGAAAATTTGTCAAATAATAATCAAAAATTTTCCAATCCATTTATAAAACATCTTGGCAATCTCAAATCATAAGACGATGAAGTCCAAACGGAACCATAAATATGTCGAGGTGTGTATTTCCACGGTGACAAACGGCAAAATTTTGCACAATTGAGTATTTTGATATTTTCCTTTTCATGGCGACACAAGACAGAGAGAGAGAAGAGAGCCAATAAGACTAATTAATATTGCATAATTAATTTAAATATACGTCGAATTAATCTTTTTTGCAAAGACGCGAGAAACCGGTAAATTGTGGGATTTCTGTGCTTAGTGACGTGCTCATTTTTTGACTAACTTCTTCTTCATCTCTTTTTTTGGCCACATTTTCACACACTTCAGAGTATTTCAAAGTTGGTTTTTGGTGTAGCAGGTGAAGGTTAAACAATCCGCGAAGAAAAAAAAGAGAAGCACAAGAGCGCGAAAAAAGCGTATTCGCTCATCAAATGGCTTATCGTTTTGGATAACATCATCTGTGATTTCCTGGATCATCTTCCGAGTGGTGGATATCTATTCTGGGATGGACTTTACGAGTTCGCGGGATTGACCACTAAAAGGTAAAAAAAAATAATACTATGGGATGCTCTCTGGGGGAGATTTACAAGGCGCGTACTCAGGTGGGATGGTGGTAAAAACTACACACAATCAACGCAATATATAGCATCAGTTTATGCTAATCAAGTTGTATCGTTTGATTAATACATGCCCATATAATGTCGATATACAAGAGAGCCGGAGGGAGAGTGAGAAGAAGCAGTGAAAAATGCTGTGTGAGCCGCCTTGATAAGGCCGAATTTTACCTGGTGGGACATGGAGAAAAATCGAGCCGAAATATTTATACAATTTGGAAACTAGAAACGACACTTATGACTCCCAACAGTGATAAATCGGTGCTGTTGATCAACACGATGGGATTCTCTCTCGATGTAATACGTTATGCCATGAGGAATCACCCAGCAAGATTACAGAAACGATCACAAGAGATGAGCTCTTTTTTTCTTCCTTTGAATCGCTCTCTCTCTCTCTTCTCAGGGCGGCGCCTTTTTCGTCAGCCAATTCATGGCTAAAATTGGAGCTACACCGCAACACTGATCTCCATAGATGACCCATTAAAGAAATGATGATCACCCGAGACATCACTATTTAATTAAATGTAATAGTAGAGTCCACTAATATATGCACGAATTTACCATTTCTCTCTTCGATAAGCCGTTTGATTCATGAATTCACGAGAGGAAACAATTTGTATTTCGCACACTCGAGAACCCCGACCACACTCTTCCCATCCTTCCCATCCCATGTCTCTCTTTCTCTCTCCCATTCTCATTCGAATGCAAATTATTAATGTACACCAATCAATATTCTTTTTATGGGAATTAATCAACCTTCCGATTGCCACAGCAAAACCAAACATAAACACCCATCAGGGGCTTTTCAATGAGCAGAAAAAGAGTGAGTTTTTGAACTAAATTTACTTTCAATTTTTGTTTTAAAATATTTTATTTAAAAAATAATTTAAAATGAAATCTAAAAATACGAATTTTGAGGCTTTTTTGAATAAAGATCTCTTTGTCGAAGTTGAAAAATCGGTTTAACAAGATGAATTTGTAGGTAAAAACAAAAATATTTTAGATATTCAATTGCATTTTATTTCTAATTTAAATCATTGAAATTTCTATTGGAACCTACAACTTATTTTTCAATGTTTGGGTAATTTGAAATTTTAAAATAAATTTTGAGTAAAATATCTCAAAAATCAAGTAAAATTTGAGGATTCTGAGCAAAATTTTAAATAAAAAAGTAAAATCACAATATAGGTATTTCCAGTTTTTAGGATATGTTTTTTTTTTTAACTTTTTTGTTGTTTTATATTCCTTTGATGAAAACAATATGCTTAAATCACAAAAAAATCAAAAATTCGAAAAAGATATTTTACAAAACACTTTAAAGTGCATTTTTTCACTTAAATCGTTTTAGTTTGCTCGCAAAATCACTCCAAGAGCTAAAGAATTTTTCAAAAAATTTAAAAAAAAAAATAATTTTAAATTATGTATCGAGAAAACAACTCATACAAGCCCGAATTGATCAACCCCTTATAAAAGGCCGCGTGTGAGCGCGAAAAGAATCAAAATCACTTCAAGAAATCACTAAATCTCGCAGGAATGAAGAAAATCTATTTAAAATGATACACTAATACCATCTAATTAATTTATTTCCTTTTAAACTAAATCTCTTTCTCCTCACCTTTTGCCCTGAACTAATATATCACTCTAACTAAAGAATACTCTCTAAATTAAAAAAAGGGCAGAACAGATGAAAAAAAATTTCACATCTAATAAGAATTAATCACAAATTAAAAATAAATCACTGTCTATCGACATGTTTTGTCATACTGTCCGTCTGATAGAGGAGCGTCAGTACATCATTGAGGAGGACGAGGACGAGGCGCAGATTGAGTTTCCTGTGCTGCCACATTGAGAAGAAATTCAGCAGTCCCGATCGTGTGGTCTCTGACCCCACCACGTGCTTCAGATCGTCTGAGAGCAGAGCGAAGAGGGCAATTTTAGCCGCCATCCGCGTGCGTAGCTTCGTATTGTCCTCGCGTGGGACGTTTTTTCGCGCTTGCCGACCATCTGGCCACACATTGTTCAGCACACTCGACAGCAGGAGCTCCACCTTGTCCGCCTCAATGAGGCTCTTGGCGCCGTGAATGATCTTTTTATTGGCTGTATTACTCACCCACGGAGCACCCAGGAGGCGATTGATGATCCCTCTGCGGAGCCACTGTGAGCGCGTCTGCAGATCAAACACCTCATCCAACAGATTGAGAGCTGCCGACAGGGCGGGATATTCTGAAGATTCCAGCTGCACTGACGAAGTGACACCCAGGAAAGGAGCCTGCTCCTTGAGCGGACCTCTGCCCAGGAAGATCTTAGCCAGGCCACCCACCAGATTATCCGGCATATTCCTGATGGTTCTCATGCCGGTCTTTAGCGGATTTACCAGACTCTCAATCTGAAAGGGAATTAGAGATTAGAGATATGATTTCATTAGGGGAATCCAAAAAGATATTTCTCACCGTCCTAATCACCGCTCCTCCCTGCATCCTCTTGTCATTAGTGTCTGGCTCCAGGAAATCCCGAATGATGGCATTCATATCGTCATTTCCGTGAGATTTAACGCAAATTTCTCGCAGGAATTGATTGAGAATGGTCATGCGATGCTCCAAGACGGTTCTCTGAGTATTCTGGAATGCTTTCTTGGCGGGAAAAGGTAGTTTTCCCAATCCCGGAAACTGTTGAGTAAACATTTTAGTTAAATCTAAATCTGAAAATTTCCTCGGAAGTCGAAACACTCACCCTCTTCTGAAGTATTTTCTTGAGTTCCAGGAATTTTGAGTATCTTCGGTAGATGTGCCAACTTTTGTGGTGATTGTCCTCCACAACAGACACTTGAACAGCATAAACGGCGTATAATCCGTCGCTAATGAGGGCAGTTTGGATGATCTTGGCCGTTAGTTTGTGTTCACTCAATGAGGATCTCCTCTCAGTCGCTTTCACCTCAAGATGTTCCCCAAAATCCGCTTGAGCACTTCCCTCCCTCTTCCTAATCACTCCTTCCCTCAGGGGATCCGTCGATACGTCCGGAAGACTCGCCACAATTCCCGTGCAATCACTGTGAGAGCGAGAGTGTTTGAAATTGACGCCGTCCTGACTCAAAAATGGCAGCACTGAGAGATCATATCCCATCCCAATAATCTCCTTATCCGCCGTTGTGATGCGAATATCTGGATTTTGATCTCCCTTCCCGGCTGTTGTCACTTCAATCTTCTCATCCTCCGTGTTGTCATCATCATCAAAGGCAATGTCACCGGAATTGTTATCACTACCGCTCTCAACATTAGATCCCATTCCACTGAGGCTCAAATCCACATCCATTACCTCTTGATTGTGACCCAGCACATCCAATTCCAGGAGGAGTTTCTTGTAAGCTGAGCTGTGATAAAAGTTTGCGAGGAAGATGTCCTCATTCTTCAGTTTCTCATACACAAATTTGCAGATGGAATCAAACCAAGTGCTTTCTGGCGGCAGAGAATGATCCTTCAGCTTAATATTTAACACTTCCACAAGTCCCGTATCGACGGTGAGACAATTTGTGGACGGTGGGATGAGATACTCTTTGTAGAGACTCTGGGCTTTATCTCTCAGCGATTTGAAAACATCTTCCTTGGACACTTTGGCTCGGCTAGCTTGCAGATCCGCCAATGATTGCGTCACCGTGATCCTCCACTCCTGGGCAGTGAGATAGAAAATCACATATTTCTGCAAATTGAGGATACTCAAGTAGTCTAAGTAGTAGGAGAGTGCCAACTCCTTCGTCAGAAGATCATCCAAACTCAAAATCGGGAGTGTTGAGGAGAGTCTCTCCCTCTCTGACCGATTAGCGGACAACTTGTTGTTCTGAATGTAACTAATCCGGAGATCTATAAGTTTCTGAGCGTACTTGAGACTCGCCAGTTCAGCGGCATAATTTGGATCCTTGTATTTCTGCAATAAAGTAATCATGAGGAAAAAATCCCATAACTGATTTGAGGGTTTTCCTCACCAAATCCATTTCTTTAGTAATTAATTGTCGACAGGCGCGTAATTCCGATAAATCCGTACACTGGCGGATCAGTTTTAGTAGAAACTCCCCTGGAGGAGGTTCCTTTGTGAACAATCTCGCCACTTGGAGGTTGATGAAGTCCGGATCAGCGAGCATTTCCAGTGCTGGTTTCACTACCACATTCGCCAACAGAGCACAGAGGAATGTCCTGAGGGGCAGGCAGGCAAAATCCTCCTCAGGAAGTGTGAAATACAGCACAGTTTCCAGGACGTGTGTGAGATAATCTAGCAAAAAACAGCCGCAATTAGTGAATTTTCCATCTTACAAGTGAAATATTTACCTTCGAGGTCATTGTCATTGAGACACTCTTGCTGGAAAGTGCCACAGTGGTCAAAAAATGCGTGCAAGAGCTTCAGTTCAGGATCCAGGAGTGTCTGCTCATCGATGGTCTTCGTGTAAAATTTTGAATTGGCAACGTTCTTCTGAACCGCGGCATTTCCTACAAGTCAGAAATTAGTTGATAGATGGCGGTGATGTCGCATGAGTGAACAAGTGAAAATGTACAAAATTTCATGAAATTTATTTTTTTCCATGAAAAATTCATTAAATGTTCATAAAAAGCAATGAAATGATATTTGTGAGGAAGTTTAAATCATTTTGCTAATTATATATTCAGTAAAGAAAGTCTCAATGAGAAGTTAATAATAAATTTCATTCATAATTCCACTGTGAAATTTTATGAAATTTTCCATGTGAAATTTATGAATTTTAAAAGGCCTTTGCAACACGGATTGAGACTGACACGCAGCCAGCGTTTGCTTTTTCTCCAAATTTTTCGTGGAAAAAATACCAGGTAATGACATTATATCCCCTTTAAATACTGTCCAGGTGAATCATAAGAATGCCCTCCACAGATTAATAACTTTTACATTATAAGAAAACCCTCATCAGCGAAATTTTTATCCCATATAATTATCTCACGTAAAGAGTTAGGTTATGTTTCCCACTTGGGGACTTTCACTAGCCCAGAAATTACCTGAGATTTTGGACAATTTTTCAGTAATTTTAAATCTTGCAGAAAATGTCGCGAAACAAGTCCGCCGAGGAGACCAGCAAGCAGACCCGTATAGCCATTGTGAGCTCGGACAGATGCAAGCCCAAGAGATGCAGACAGGAGTGCAAGAAGTGTTGTCCTGTCGTCCGGATGGGGAAACTCTGCATCGAGGTGACGCCCAACAGCAAGATAGCCTCTCTGTCTGAGGAGCTGTGCATAGGTTGCGGTATTTGTGTGAAGGTAAGTCATTCACTGGGAAGCAGCTGTTCACCTGACATTCTGATAAACTTCCGTTTTCCTGCAGAAATGCCCCTTCGACGCTATTATGATCATCAACCTCCCCAGCAATCTCGATCAGCACACCACGCACAGGTACTCAAAGAACTCCTTCAAGCTCCATCGTCTGCCAATTCCACGTCCGGGAGAGGTGTTGGGACTCGTGGGTCAGAACGGAATAGGCAAGTCCACGGCCCTGAAGATTCTTGCGGGAAAGCTGAAACCCAATCTGGGACGCTACAACGATCCCCCCGACTGGACAGAGATTCTCACGTACTTCCGCGGATCTGAGCTGCAAAACTACTTCACGAAGATCCTCGAAGACTCCCTGAAGGCCATGATAAAGCCCCAGTATGTGGATCAGATCCCTAAAGCGGTCAAAGGAACAGTGACAGAGCTGTTGCAGCGCAGGGATGAGCGAAATAATCGTCAGCAGATCGCCGAGGCGTTGGATTTACTCAAAATCACGGATCGTCAGATCTCAGCATTGTCTGGTGGAGAGCTCCAGCGCTTCGCCATCGCAATGGTGTGCATCCAAGCTGGTGACATCTTTATGTTTGACGAGCCATCCTCCTATCTGGATGTCAGGCAACGTCTCAACGCCGCTCAGAGCATACGCTCACTGATCCAACCAGACAAGTTCATCATTGTCGTGGAGCACGATCTCTCCGTGCTGGACTACCTATCGGACTTCATTTGCTGCCTATACGGTGTGCCCGGCTGCTACGGTGTCATCACGATGCCCTTCTCCGTCCGCGAAGGTATCAACATCTTCCTGGATGGCTTTGTGCCAACGGAGAACATGCGCTTCCGCACGGAATCGCTCACATTCAAAGTGTCAGAGTCTGCAACGGAGGAGATTAAGCGCATGAATCACTACATCTACCCCACAATGATGAAATCCCTGGGTGAGTTCAATCTGTCAGTGGAGCAGGGACAATTCAGCGACTCGGAGATCCTTGTACTTCTCGGCGAGAACGGCACCGGCAAGACCACATTCATTCGCATGCTAGCCGGAAATCTCGAACCCGATGAGGGCTCTGGCAAACTGCCCGTGCTCAACATCTCCTACAAGCCGCAGAAGATCTCACCTCGCCATCAGGGAACCGTTCGACATTTGCTGGGGGAGAAGATCCGAGACGCATACGTGCATCCGCAATTTGTGGCGGATGTTATGAAGCCACTCAAGATTGATGACATCATGGATCAGAATGTTCAGGATCTGTCCGGAGGTGAGCTTCAGCGTGTCGCCCTGACCATCTGCCTGGGAAAACCTGCCGATGTGTATCTTATCGACGAACCATCAGCCTATCTGGACTCCGAGCAGCGTCTCATCGCGGCAAAAGTCATCAAGAAGTGAGACAATCCAGTGATACTCTCCTCAAGGGTCCAAAATTAAATCCCAATCTCTTATTTCAGATTCATCCTGCACGCTAAGAAGACGGGCTTCGTGGTGGAGCACGATTTCATTATGGCAACCTACATGGCTGATCGCGTGATTGTGTTCGAGGGGAAGCCCTCAATCAACACCACCGCCCACACGCCCCAATCCCTCCTGAATGGCATGAATAAGTTCCTGGAATTGCTGGAGATCACATTCCGTCGCGATCCCAACAACTTCAGGCCGCGCATCAACAAGAGCAACTCCGTGAAAGATACGGAGCAAAAGAAGGCGGGCCAGTATTTCTTCCTCGAGGACTTCTAAGGCCGGACAATCGCGGATTTTAGCTCCCCCTCTTTTGAGTTGTTTTCTTCAACCTTTTTTTTCTCTTTTGTAAAATATTTGATGAATTAACTAGATATTGTTGGCAAGAGAGCTGTATAGATTTTTTTTTGTCTCGGGGAACTGACCCGACAGCATATAAAATTATATATTGTTCTTTAAATATTTTAACCTTTGTATACACTCTGTGGAAAATTGCGACTTTAAATAAATAGAATGGATAAATTGTATTCGATTGACATCGATACAAAAAAAACTTGCGTTTAACCCATTTGGGACCATTTGAAAATTTACGAGACTCACTTTCCTTCATCCCTAATCAAAAATCTAAACATTATTCAGTACTTTTTCACATCAACTCTGGATTATCGCTTTAAGTAATGAAATTCCAGAGCGCAACAGGTCTCTTTTTCTCGTCAACAAAAATGAAAGTGAATGTCTTTGGAATTAACGCGCAAGAACATCAATTGAGAACTCACCGAGGTGCCAGCTAAGATCCGTTTCGCTCTTGTTGCGCCGATGATGTCTCTGCTTGTTGCTCCTCTGCGGCGAAAGCTTGTCCGACAGCCTGCACTTTGGATCCTCGGCATTTGTTGCGGCCACGGATTGCTGTGCTAAGCGATAGAGCCTTGTGTGAGTGGCCACTCCATCCACGAGCTTAGTTGTGATCAGCGGGAGCCACTGAGTGGACTTGATCCTGTCACAGGAGAGATTTTTTTGAGCATTTTCAATAGTTTCACGAGAGATATTCATGACCTTACCTGGTGCAGATGTTGGAGACAAACTCCTCAATAGAGTTTCTGACTCTCACATCGCTGAACTCCTTGTCTTCGGATAGTGAGCAGAACCAGGAGTCTATAAAATCCCGGATAATGTAATCAATGATGGTGTGGAGGAGCACGTCGATCTGTTTATTTCCACTAAGGACGGTCTTCTTGGCTTTTCTCGGGGATGAGTCGGATTTTGCTGTCTTCGCTGGAGCGCTTAGCACTGTAACATCTTCCCCTACAACGACACTTGCTTCCGATTGATGCTGTGACGGTGAACAATCATAGGATTTTCGTCTCTCGGTGTAGATCTTTATGTTCTCGAAGGGTTTCCACAGTTTCTGCTGCTCGTCCGGCTGCCCTGAACTCTTCCCTGTGGCCCCATCTGTGTGTTTCCCGTGTTTTTTGAATAGAATTTCAAATCCCGTATCAATGAGACTCTTCTTACGACTATCCACGTGACTCTTAACTTTCCTTGACTCTGTCTGTATTTTTATATTCGGCGCAATCAACATAATGGGCTTTTGGTCGCACACTGCAGACGCGGAAGGGAAAATTATGGTGTTAACTCGACGGGCCGGAAGTGCAAGGAACATCGAGATAACAACATCCATGCAGATTAATAACAATTAAATTAACACGATAAAAATACATGCAGAGTAAAGAAAAATAAGACGAAATGATTGCTATAAAAGAAGAGGGAGGAAAAACATCCAAATTGTTGTCATACCGAGATTCAAGCCAAGTGGGATTTTAGTTTCCTCGAGAGGATTTCGAATGTCATTCTGTAGGAACTTATCCATGTGCTCATGCTGTAAGTATAGAACGGCTACAAATCTAGAATTGAGGCGGATGATTAGTTTGGATGCCACAAACAAGGAGGCTCCGAAGCGCCTCCATAAATGCCATTCCTCACCCTAAAATGAAGGAAACAGTTCCAAACACAATTGCCGTCCACCAGAAGACTCCCAGAAGATTTAACGATAGGCCCAGGATTACCAGGCCCCAGCTCAAGTACTTAACTTCCATTTTACACCGTCACGACATTAATTTCCACGCAAATTCGGCTATTTTCTCAGGAATTTTCAGCAAACTTCGATTGTCACTTTTTCACCACTTTGTTTTGCTCCTCGGCGCAATGAAATGAAGTTAGCGCCGAGCGGTGAGAATGTTTGAAATCTCACCACTTTTTTGCCTACATCGCGGCAAAGCGGGTCTCTCAACAGCTGACTGAGCGCGCCAAAAACAGTGCCTTCCCGCGGTTTGCAAAAAATGTGCGCTCTGTAAGCCACATCATGGCAAAGTTCCTCGCAACAATTAAAGCCATCCTTACGCGTCTTATCTTCGGCGCCCACGGCCTTTTAGCAATTTGGCAATGTGTAACTAGCAAGGCTAATCAAATCTGGTGGCTGTTGTCCGCCCCAATCCTCCTGCTCGTGATGGAGGCCATCTTCACGCTGACGATTAAGAAGAATCAGGAGTGGAGATGGTAATGCTCTCAGAAGTAAATAAAAGTGTTGTGGGTGGTAACGGGTCAAGTGTCTTGTGTCGCTTCGCTGAACTTTACGATTTTCATCCGCACAAAAATCCTCCGCAGGAAGGCTGATGGTAAAATCCAATTTCAGCGTTGAAGACACTATCGAGTGAAATTCCTATCCTTGAGCATCAATTTACTTGATTTTCTTTCCTGCAATTCACTGTGTGGCGCGCAAATATCCCTTCTAATAGGGAAGCCGGATGCCGGAAATTGACTACACAGCAGCACAGTGTAAATACGCAAAGTGGTTTCATTTGTGATGACTACGGAGGAGAAATCGATACATCATCAATTTTCATTGAGACACCATTTTATAGAGAATGACACATTTTTCTGCATAAAATGGGATTTTTATTATCCTCAGTCGCCCACAAGGGATTTGTGTCCTCCCACAGAAGCTCAAAGTCCCATCAGTTTAATCTTTGGGATGAAATCTTAGATATTTTAATCAATTTTTTAGGATTAGTTTGTTTTCTTCTTACAGCTTATTTTACTCTGATTAATCATTTCTTCATTTAATGACAATTTTTATACCTCTTTAATTAAAAATGGAATCCTCTACCACTTAATCACGCTGAAGAAATTCATTTGATACTTGAAATGGCAATAAATTTGTATTTTAGAGAAGAAATTTTTGTCATTTAAAAAGAAACCCCAGGACTTCTTTGGAGACTTTGATATTGACGATTTAAATATATATTGTGGGTTTAATCAAATGAATCAATTTGTTACTGAACGATATCTATTTCACATAAAATCAATGAAGCCCAATTAATACCCAAAAGTCATTAATACTATTTGAAATATTTAAACTGCATTATTTGGTCGTGGTCTAATAAATATATAAATTACAGAGATCGAATAGTATTATTTTTTGATGGATAGGGGAAGGACATGCAAGTTGATGCAACAGGCAAGATAACGCACTGCAAAACATTACCTAAGTAGAAAACAGTGTAATTTCTTTTTATAAAATTATTATGTTATTGTATTTATTGAGGAGAATTTGCACAAATTTATGCAATTCTTTTTGCAAAAATCAAAGGCGATGGGATAATAACATTACAAGTCCTATATAAAAAAATCAAAAAGTATAGGTAATAAAACTTTTTATACCTATTTACAAATCATAAAGGGAAATAATTCAACCCAATTCGCAAATTGACGGATAGTTTCTGGCACGCCGTCTATTACAGTATTCAATTTCTCTTCATAATGAAAATAATATAATTCTTAATAATAGTTTTAATTGATAGCCAGTTATCGAAACTATGATCATGTACAGTTAGGGCTGTTTTTTTGTTGTGTAACATTTTTTCCCATTTCATATAAGAATCTTTTCCTTAATAAGAAGTTCGCCCAATATCGAACTTTCCTCTACGGGATACTAGTTCTTATGAGTCTCTCTCTCTCTTTTTAATTTTTACGGCATTTGGAAACATATATTTCTTAGATCTGTATAATGTTTAATATTTTGCAAAATAAAGGAAATGTGGTTTAGGACCTTTCTGAATTAAGTTTCTGATCTAGAACTCAAGTAAAGAACTAAATTCTATTCAAGTTTTTCCAGTTTTTGCCTTCAAACTTTGAATTTCGGCAAATCCACCCCTCAGCAAATATAGGTCATATTAGGCACTAGTTGTATAAGGACCCTATAGATATTAGTGTCCAAAGTTTCCAAGTCAAACCGGTCATATCTCCAATAATATATGGGTCCCATTTTGATCATTGTCCTGAAATATATCCGATAAGGACGAATCATTTATTTTCATTCAGAGATTAATCAGGACACTACGAAGTGATACACATAGAGACTTTTCTGGTTTTAGGTCATATTACAGTTCTTCTTTACTTCATTTACATGCGAACATCTTCTGTGGGAAAGAATGTAAAGCTTAAATCATAATACAGTTATTGCGTGGAGCCTTAAATTTGTACATCATATGTTCATTTTCCTACATCATCACTCAGAATATTATCTTGTCTAAAGTTGTTCATATATACATACCTATATGAATACCTATGTAACCTGATATATGTATATAACAGCTTTGTCGTGACTTTCTTATGTGTTTGTTTTCTCCTTAACCACATATTATTCTTCTATTACACAATAATAAATAGTCTTTTAAAGGCGCGCCTAAACTTTTCCGAAAGAAAACTCTTTTCCCTAATAGATCGAATAGGAACTTCGCCAAACTATCATTAATATTGCTATATATGTACTGGATGTAAAGTTCGAGGGTTTAATTAGGTGCGAACTTGGTGGTAAAGTAAACCATTTGGCTGGTATCCGCCCGTTCACACTCAACATCGTCGCGGAAAATTTAACCATATGGCGACAATTTGTAGGGGCAAATCGCGAAAGCGTGGCACCCCACATTTCGTTTTATCGCCTGAGTTGGAGGTTGAAAGGCGAGAAAAACATCCATCCCAACCCCTCATGTCATGGTGTCGTCAACGGCACCGCTGACGCCGTTCTGGTGGTAGCATCAAAACAGAAGCCCTAACCATCCTCACGGTTGTATGGTGTGCGGTGTTACCAAATGCCTGGCATGGTGTGCTGGTTGGCTGGCACCATTGGAAGTTGCTCTGGATGTCTGTGTAACCGAAAGGTCGCTTCGGCATTGCTTCGGTATCCATCCAGAATGCACTTCCGCCTCCCAGGTTTGGGCCGATGATGGGGTGGAGGGTGGATTCAACCACATCTAACACCGGTCTCCGTGTGCGTCACCATGAAGATTTTACACGCACCAACACATGTATGAGCCTTGGGTATCCATCTGTGTGCCAATGTTGCCACCCTTTTTGGGCGCCACATGGCCACCCCCTGGCGTGCTTGTGTGCGTTTTAATGCAACCACCACGGCGCACATTGCCACTATGAGTTGGTACAACTGTGTGTGCAGACGATGGTGTACTGCCGATTGAAAGGTACTAACCATGGATGCATGTGTGCGGAAAATACAGCACAGTAACGGTCATTAAAATTGCAACAAGAGTCGCGTAGGGGGTTGGTAATTTTTAATAAAAAAATATTTATTTTTGGGAGGGTTTGTAAATGTTACGGAAATTACAAAACTTTGTATTGAATTCTGCTTAATATTGAGGGATAGATTGTTTAAGGTGAAGCATAAAACTTGACTTTGAAAATCGTCTAGGAGATTTTTGATTATAGGTATCAGCTTTAAATTTGATTTCATAGAAGTTAATTCATTGATATTTCTCACTTCACACTGGAACTACCAATCTGGATCATTTTGATTAGGTATAAGTTGGGTAAGACCATGTAACTTCGAACGGTTTCTGACTTCGAACACCCCATATCAAGTGGAAATCTACATTAGATACTGTTCCAAGTTAGATCGTCTAACAATTAGATCACTTTCACTTGATTCTACCACTTGCCCAACCACTTGAGTCGTTAAACCATTGATATAGGATAAGACCATGTAACTTCGAATGGTTTCTAACTTCGAACACCTCGAATATCAAAGGGTTGTAATGACTCAAGTATCTAACGTGGATTTCCACTTGATATATGGGGTGTTCGAAGTCAGAAACCGTTCGAAGTTACATGGTCTTGCCCTAAATGTTGCATATATGTATATTAGCCCAAGTAAAACTTCTTTTTTTAAGGTTTTTTTCCCAAATTACCACTTTTTGAAATCCTCTTATTTTAACAAAATTATTGAAGTCATAAGGACATTAAAAAACACATATATTTTTTGTTTGAAAACCCCTTCACCATTTCTAACATTCTCAATTCTGTTTCTTGGTATTCAATATTTCATTTAATTACTGTATGATTGTCGTTTAATTTCAGTGAACCAGTTTAAGGGCTGACTCTCATATGCACCCTTTTCAATTCATGCATTCTTTATTAGTAATACAAGACCAACAGGATTGTTTTCACCCTCAAGTGTTGTTGTTGCAAATTTTAATAAAAATAACCTTGAGGATTTAACAGCAATGTTGCAATATTAATGGTCGTCACTGTGAGCCCTGCTGTGTGTGCATCCTGTACAATGGTCTCTCCCACTCGCCTCCGCCCGTGTAGTGGATGTGCTTTTGTACAGCAACGAAACCTCCACTTGTGCATGTAAATACATGGGCTAATGCGGGCATTTGGGGGGCTGGGTCGGGTGCATCCGAAGGGGTAAGCCAAAAGGGTGGAAGTGCTCCCATGCACCAATACTGTTGCAATATGGTATTCGATAATAACTTTTGGGAAAATCATCATTGGGTTGGAAACAGAGTCAGTAATGTTGTTTTCAGTACAACGCGACATCTCTTACGGTGAGGACACAAAAGCGCACCATTTTCACCTTCACTGAGAAGAGAGAGAGATAAACTCTTATTATATTTTTGCCCTCAAAAGCACCAAGTTAGAAAGATAGTTTGAGAAGATCTTTCACTATCCGTATTCTAAGACATTCTTACGGAAGTCCATTTGGCTTTACACCATTTTGAATTTCAAAGTCTTAATTTTTAAAACCTCTTGGCGAGTTGGATGATTTTTTGAACATTAAAAAAACAATTTTCCGTTTTTCGACTTTCTCTCTCCGCGTGTCACGAGTGAAACACAAGTTCAGCATGATTCGCAATAACTATTAAACAGATCGTTGGCCAGAAAGTTTGGGCGTGAGCCGTTGCTGATGCACTTGCCAAATGCAACGAGTCCTTGTGTTATGTAACGTACCGGTTTCAAGTAAAATTCTCAAGAATACTGAAAAAGACACAATTTATTATCCCTTATTGGTAGAAAAGTTTTCCCATAGAAGATACTCTGGTTAATATTTTCACGGTGATGCAAAAGTGATTTGAAGTGCGAACTCTAACCGACTTTTCCCTCTAACAAACACGCGACAAAAGACACTCTATTTTTGCTCGAGTCTCCAGTCCACCAGCCGATTCGGCACAGGTAAGAGAAAATATGCATAACTTTATAACAAGCCTTTACCAAACAAACCAGTGCAATGCAACTCGGTGGAGTGCAGTGAAAATAACATTGGTGTATTTTACACCAAGTAATATTGATTTCTGAGAGCATGTGAATTTCACGCTGTTTGCTCCAACATTTCCACAATGTATCCCTACCCGGTAGGTGATAATCTCCCGTGGAAGACAAACAGTTTTCACACATTTTGCCACCAGTGAAAGCTCATCCTCGCGTGCAGCAACTCAAAGTGACAGAATTATCTCTATTTTTCCAATTACACTTAATCCACACATCGTCGAAACTATGAATATTTAATTTAATGCTGTTGAGAGAAAATCTTTCCACCATCAGAATCATCAGAATGCAGAAATTCCATCTTAGAATATATAAATTTCCATATATTGACAGAGAGGCTGGTATTTGATCTAAAAATAACAGTTTGGGAGTGACTTAGCGACAGAAGAAAGAAGATTTAGCCATTTGTCTGTTGAATTGAAAGCTCTATGTCCCTTCATGAAAGTTAGAGACAAAAGACTTCCCGAAAAGCACATAAAAGACATTGTCTTCGAATAAATTCAACTATATATTGTAGTTCAAATTCACGATTAACTTCCCATATATACATGGTGGGGGAAGGAAAAGTCCATAAAAGGCGAGAAAATTGATTTTATGTAAATGTAATATGACAGAAAAGTCAATGGAAATGCTTTGCGAAATATTCCAAATATAATATTCCTTACACTTTGTATGGCATTCAATTAAATTGCTCTGCATTCGCTTTCAATTTGCTCACATTTATTTTACATTCGCCCCAATTAACGCCATAAGATAAACTATTTCGTTTAGGGTGCATTTGAACCAAAAACATTTAAATTGTGTAAAGTAAAATGTAAAGAGCTTTGACACGATAAAAGTTTCCTCGGAAAAGCTCTGCTGAACTAATGGCTCGAATGTTAGTGCTTTTGAGATTTACCAAAATCAGATAGAACTAAATGATTTCATAAAAAGAAATTTACTTTCAATTTGCACTCAGAAAAATTATGTATTCATATTGTGAAGAAATCAAATATTGCTTGATTTATACGCGGTTTCATTGAAAAGTAAAGTAAATTATTAAATATTTAAGTAAATTTATAAACTTCCGCAGTAAAATATCACATGCTATTAATTAAGACTGATTGGTGTTGCAAATATAATTTTCCACATTGTATATATATTATTATTACCTACATATATTATATATTGTGTCTCGTTAAGGGGGAAGTACTTTCACACACATTATGTGGCCAAAACCAGTTGGCGATAATTATTATTGGGAACTTGTGTCGAAGTGAGAAATAAATGGTGCTAAATAGACTTGTTTTTGTGAGTCCAGAGAGTGTGATCTTCCTAAATGCAATCAGCCATTTGGAATTGCCGTGTTAAAACCAAAATAACGCCCAACCACCCTACGCAACATATTGTCCAAATGGGTTTTCTTCATGCGATGCACATCCCCAAAAACCCGTAAAGTCACCATTTAAATTTACATAATTCAGCGAGCGAATCACTAACGGTTGATTTGAATACATTTGGCGATCGCTGTGATAAGAGGAAGATTTTTCTTGCTGGAATTTCAAGAAACATATTACATGGCGCCAGGTTTATATGCTTGAGTTTGAGAAGATAACGGAAACATTCTGCATAAAAAAATCACAAAACCTGCACAAGTAAGAGGTGGTAAAGTGCAGATGTACAGTATATATCCATATAAGGTTGGTGGTTGTCGGAAAACTTGGGAGCATCAAGGAAAAATGTTAATAAATTCACTTTGCACGAGACTCACCACAAGACTTGTCTTTCTTTACGCGGGGGGTTGTGGGGGGCGGGAGATTCCTTTTTCCGCCACGGTGACACACGAAGAGATGTGACCACTTATGTAATTGTTGGGAATAAAATGCACAGTGAGAAGCTATGTTTGTTGTTTAAATAGTGACAGGCACTTTATGAATTTTAATATTAAATTGGCAGTGGCTGAGGTTCCCTCCAAGGAAATGAACTTCTTACGACTTAATTGAAATTTTCCCGGAAACACTTCCTTTCACTCACTCTAACCACTATCAAATACACACCTTATACTATAATCTCAGATTTTTTTCATCGAACATAAAGACACGAGCTATGTAGGTATATAGGTTGGCAGGAAGAGAGGTGAGAAGAGTAAAAACATATTTCTCAGAAATATTTGTTTGCCTCCAACGTAAATTGCGTGTTTTATTATATTCCTTTTGGTTGTGTGTCCTATATATTGCAATTTTGATTCAAATTAAAAAAAAATCATGGAAAATAATAATGCTTTTGTAGTTTAATCAGTTTTAATTACATATTTTTTAATTATTAATTAACTGAAATGGCCGAAAATTTAATAATAATGATTTCATTGATTAATGAATGTTTAACGAAAATTTAAATTTTTATTATAAAGTTTATTTATTCAAAATAGTCCCACCTACAATCTCTCACAAATTACTCAGAGAAATAAAAAAACGAGTGGCAATCCTAGATTGCGAATCTGGAATTCTTACAGATTATGCCAAGAAAATTGATCAGTTTTTATTACCTACGTCTTTGAATTTTCAAAAAATTCTTGTTGCCTTTAGCGCCACTAGCAGTGGTCGGATGAACTTATAATGTACTAAAGAATTGTAGCATTTTCCAAAACCTTTTCAAAAAGCACCTAATGATCAAGATCTGACCCATAGAACGGGAGATATAGCCAATATAAAATTCAATATTAAAACCGGTTTATCTCAGCTTCAGGTTTATGTAGAGACTTGTTTA